>JBBBDQ010000959.1:0-125000 GCA_037127315.1 Ascarosepion bandense | reverse complement strand
AAATTTTGTTGTGGACTTTTGACCATGGCCTGAGTTACTAGGGTGTCACTGAGTTGAGCCAAATTAAAAATGGTGGATTTGGGGATTTGCCACTATATGCAAACATTTTCATATCTCTCAATATGGTCAAGTTCTTTATATCTTTAAAAAGCTCTTTGAATAGTGATTAATATTCACATAAGAACTATGCAAGTAATTTAAAATGGTATATAATTTGACATTTAGTTTAGAAAATTTGAGAGTCACAGGACATAATACTGAAGATAAAAAAAGGACAAAGGAAAGCAATGCATAATCTAGTTCATGTAAATGGTTGCCAGAACAATGATTAAGAAAGATAACAAAAAGACAAACTTTATTAAGAGCTACAAAGAACATGAAATTGTAGAGAGCCAGGATCACTCCAATCCAGAATTAGAATGTCTTACAGAATGCACACATTAAAATGTGTGTTAGTAATTACTGAAGATAACAACTATACAAAAATTACCACTTAAACAAATAGATGAAATAAAAAATGATAAAAGAAAAAATTGAAAAAAAATTTTTCACCATCACCAGACTATAATTATACCAGAAAAAATATTAAACATCAGCAATTATCAATATTAATAATAGTAGTGATAATAGCAAAATGATAATGTTTATGCATAAACTTACAATGCAGAAGTACAAAATCAATTTTTCTTAAAAAAAAAAAAAAAAAAAAAAAAATGAAAAATAATTAGTTAAATAATTTGTAGCTGAAAAAATGATTGTGCTTCCTAAAAAATTGTTAATGCAATATTCACTCACAAAAAAGAATTATTCTTACAATCCAAAATGTTTCAGCTTTAAGTAACCCACAAAAGGTTGATAAGCCATAAAAAAAGTAAATAAATATGTCAAAAACATCAAGAAAATCTGAGAACATACAGATCATTGTCATGAGATTCAATTTCAAGAATCTATACTGGTAGCAAACTACCCACATACAGACAGAAAATGAGTTCAGTAGATATAAAAAAATAAAAAGGGTGTAAGACAAGGATGTGTTATCTCACTGGATTTATTCAACCAAAACAGTGAGGCAATTCTGACAGAATTAGAAGTTCTACCAAGATTCATTATTGGTGGTCATAATCTTAACAGTATAAGATATGCAGAAGACACTATGGTTATAGCAGAAAAGAAAGAAAACTACAAAACCTCCTACAGAAGGTAATGAAGGAAAGAAAGAAGAAAGGACTAAGCATAAGCTACAAAAAGACAGAATAGATTGTTATCAGCAAAAAATGCAAATTACAGGTTGTGAATACTAAAACCAAGCAAGTACAAAAATTTAAATATCTAGGAAATGTTATAACAGAGGTCAGAAAGTGTGATACTAAGATCTGAAGACATATTGGGACCTATAATGAAGATTGATATACTTGTTTTTTATGGTTTATTGACCTTTTGTTGGTTATTTAAATTTTGGATTGTAAGAATTCCTTTTCCATATTTTTGCAATTTAATATTGCATAATTTTTTTAAAAATAATAATGATCTTTTTTTTCATATACAAGCCCTACTATTTAACCCATACCTGGGGCAAGAAGATGGAGTTATTCCTTTCCTAAGGACATTTGCATGTAAGTAAATGTAGCAAACCAGAATGGAATTAAAACTCAGCTCTCCAATTTCTCATTCCATGCAACTATTCATTACACCCACCACACATACATATGAGGAAAGAGAGGTTAGAAAATTTAGTACTCACAGGACACAGTAAAAGAAATGGGGAGTTAGCAGATCACACTTATGTGAATGGATGGATAGTGAAGGTAAACAGACAAATATTACCAAGAGATACAAAAAAATAGAAAGTTTTGAAGAGTCATAATCACCCATGTCCTAAAGAGACATACTACATGGAATATGTATTAGGTCTATAAAAGCATACAATCAATTCTTAAGGGAAAAAAAATACATGTGCCAAGCTTGTTTTTGTTAGAAACTTACACTAACCACATATATGTTAAAAAGTAAAAGAAATGATGAATGAAAAACACACAAAGTTAAATATCAGATGAAATAAATGTGAGAATTTCAATTTTTTGAGGGATCTTTTTTTATTTTCTCTTAATCATTTCACCCCAAGCAAAGTAATAAAGCATTCAAGACGCAAGGGGGGGGGGGGGTTACTGAGAATGAAGAATCTGCAAAAAATCATTATTGAAGGAAGAGAACAATAAATAAACCGGATTCAAAGCAACAGAAGATAACAATTGATATTGATTTTTGAAAATCTAAGTTGAAGGAAAAATAAAAAGCTGGAAGAGAATTCCACAGACAAGAAATGCAGAAGAAACTGTTGGCATAGAACTTATGGTTACATCTAGCAATTTCAACTGTAAAATTACAAGACCTAGCTGCACATAGTTTCTGAAAATGCCTCTGCGCTAGCAAAGTGTTAAATTTATTTTAAATATTCAAGTTTTATTTGTGAAGCCTCTATAAATTAATGAATACTGATGACTACAAAGTAAAATTTGATAAATATGACACAGTGACAAACTTCAAGCATGAGTTTTATTAAATTACATTGTAATAAAATAAAGTTTTACTAAATTAGTTTATGTGTACTGTGACTGGGGTTAGAATAACCCAAAGGCTGTGTGTCTCTCGCCAAAATCTCGAAACAGCTGAATTGATATTAATCAAATTTGGCAGAACAGTCGCCAAGACGAACTGTAAATTTCCAAATGTTTTAATTGGGACATTTTAATGATCTTAAATAAGGTTTCAAAGTTGTACTTTTTATTTTGATGATTTATTTAAAATAAAACACAAGCCAAATTTGTTGAGCATATATTTTCCATGAATACAAAATGCGTGTATTCTCATTTATTAAAAATAAAAATAAAAATATGGTAGATATTTCAATATTTACCATAGAAATAAAAACAGCCACACTAAAGATTTTGGACTTTTCACTGAATAAACTTGATAAAAAAAAAAAAAAAAAAAAAAACAGGTATTTTATTGTCTAAGCATTTCACAAAAGATGTAGTATTAACCAAAAATTTAGGAAAATTTAAGGTACAAAATGGTAATATCAAATGAAAAAAATGATAAAATAACAAAGGTTCTTTTTTTTCCTGATGAAGGGGTTGTAAAAAAAAATTACGAAATATCTGATAAGATATGAAAAATAATGGGAAATTTAACAGAGAAACAAAGTGTTTTTCTGTTTAAACTCCATAAATAAAAAACAAATAGGAAACGTATCTTAATCTAACATGTTTCATTTTATTAAAGCTTTGTCAAAGATCAATAGAGAAACGAAAAAACAGACATACAGAATAATTATGCTTTTAGGTTACTTCTTATAGATACGTGTCACATGTATTAAAGCAATATATAATTTTTAAAATGTGTGCGAGGCATAATCTGGATGATTAAGTGTATAATAGTGTATATGTGTGAAGAAATACTTGTCTGTCTAGGTGTATGTCAGCTCATAACATTAGTTTTTATATATGTAAAAATATACTCAGTTATGATCCGAGATTAAGGACAGGATGGTTAAATAAAATAAAGACAAGAAGAAAACTGTATTTTAAATTGCCTACGCATTTCTTCCTGTAATGGACTTTATCAAGGCAAAAAGATGAAATGAGTTTTATTCTAAATTACGTATCTATAAACAAACAGTGTTGGCAACCACAAAGATGCTCACAAATCATTTCAAAAGATTAACAGAATATTTTAGTTTTTAGAATTCCTTCATGTGTAGTGCAAAGTCACAAGATATTAAAATGAAGGGAATTCAACTGTTTTCTTTGAACTTTTTATTATGTATGTTAGTCTGTTTTAGTATAATTTCCATGAGTAAAAGGTGAGATTAGGAAAAATCCGGGGCACAAATTGATGTTTTGGTAGTACTGGATGGCGGCACTCTCAAGAACTTCCCCCACACACATACATTTATATATAACATAGTACACTTGGTAAGTAATCAGGGTAAATTACAAAAGAGATGAACTCGAGAGAACTCAATGTTAAATTCATTTATTTAATTTAACAGAGTAATATTTTATAACGGATTTTTCAATTATTACCTTGGATAATACATATTTCACCGCTCTGATGTTCTTAATGCAGCTCGTCAGATACAATATATATATATATATATATATATATATATATGGGAAAAATGTCTGTAGACATCATCTATTCCCACCACAACCAGAGAATAAATCATAGGATTTTACCTTAGATATTAAACATGTACAGAGTATTAAACTACTAGTATGTATCAGACTAGTCAAACATATTTGTGCATAATTATCACAGCTATTCCTTTAGCAAGCACTGTGTTCAATTTAATGTTTGCCTATTTGTAATCAGCTATGTTCCTAGACATAAAAATGAGCTGTTTCATCAGAACAGCAAAATATTTCATCACTGTAACCAAGTGTGAAAAAGACATTGACAAGAACTAAACATCACCATCAAATAATAACAGCAGAGTTCTGGATTGAAGTATCAGCATATGGATTATTACTACAGTTCTTCACTTCATCATCTAAGCTATCATATCTCCTAAGCTCATAACCTGTTAGATTCTGGGAAATAACATTGAAATAAATGAAATATCAGCAGAAGAACTCACACAGATAAGAGTGCACCAAACTAACACAAGTGACATAGAAGTTGAGTAAAGTATTAAGAAACAGGACAATTTCGCTAGAAACTAGGAAGAGAGTACTGGATTGCTACATGCTGTCCGTCCTTTAATATGGCAGTGAATGCTGGACAATACCATCAAAGATGAAGGAAAAACTTGAAGCAACTGAAATGTGGTTCTACAGGAGGATGCTACGAATATCATGGATCGAGCATGTGAGCAATGATGAGGTCTTGGAAATGATGGAAACAAAAAGGAAATTAATACTGAGTATCAGGAAGAGACAGCTGAAGTTCCTAGGTCACGCAATGAGGAAGGAGGGCTTGGAGAATCTGATACTAACAGGCCAGATAGAGAGAAAAAGAGACAGGGAAAAGCAATGGATAACATATTTGAAGGACCTAATCAGGTGGATGACAGAACGAGGATTGCATGGTGTAACAGAAGGCATGCTCAGAGCCACCAGGGATAGGGAAACGTGGAAGGCCATGATCACCTACATCCTGAAGGGACAAGGCACATAGAAGATAAAGAAGAAGAAAAAAATACAATTAAAAGTTCTTGTCTCTTATTTACTTTTTATCATTCATGCTCTATCTCTTGATATCAAGCACTACATTCTGATGAGCTTTCCTCTTTTGTACCTGAACTTTGCAAATTTAACCAAAGTACTAGACTAGCAGCAAGATCACATCATTTTATATTTGAAATGACTAGATGTAAACATTCTATGCTAACAGTTTCTCTCACTTCTGATATGTGGAAGTCTTTCAGCTTTTTGCTTTCCAGTCAACTTTGAACTTCAAAAATTTAAATGCAATATCAATCTTTATCTTCTGTCTTCTTAATTCTCATTACTTTACAGTTCTCATATTTGTTCACGCTCAGTAATTCTTTGCATTTTAGTGGCTTTATTGTCTTGCTTGGGGTGAAATGATTAATATATTGAAAATGGCTAATGATTTGGCCAAAAGAACTTGGGACAAAAATTACCATGGACAGTTTCTACACCCTCTTTGTGCCTATAAAACATTTTTTTACAATAGTCCTTGTCAATCAAATTTAATGAAACATGTATAAAAGAAACATTGCTGCCCAAATATACAATTTAAAAAAAAAAAAGATGTTGGTTTGCTTGTCACAACTAATAGTTACATGTGCATAAAATTTACAATCGACAGGTGACTGACAATGGCCTGTGGTGTCAAACTGTTTTTATTCCACTTGGCTAACTGAAGACACTAAACTGAGTGGATAGAATATACACACATACTCTCACATACCACCAAGGAGGGAAAAAAACTCTACATACCACCAAGAGGGAAAAAAACTCTTCTACATACCACCAAGGAGGGAAAATCACATACCACCAAGGAGGGAAAAAACTTCTACATACCACCATGAGGTGAAAAAAACCTGCACATACCACCAAGGAGGGAAAAAACCTCTCATATACCACCAAGGAGGGTGGAAAAAACTCTCCACATACCACCAAGGAGGGAAAAAACCCACATACCACCAAGGAGGGAAAAAACCACATACTACCAAGGAGGAAAAAAACTGCACATACCACCAAGGAGGAAAAACCCTCACATACCACCAAGGAGGGAAAAAAACTTCATATACCACCAAGGAGGAAAAAAAATCCCCACAGCACCACAAGGGAAAAAACTCAAAGAAGATACCACCAAGGAGGGAAAACCTACATACTGCTCACAGAGGAAAAAAACTCTACAGCCCACCAAGGAGGAAAAAACTTCCATATGCTCACCAGAGTGGAGGGAAAAAAAACTCTACACACCACCAAGGAGGGAAAAACTTCACATACCACCAATAGAGGGAAAAAAAACTCTACATACCACCAAGGAGGGAAAAAAAAACTCACATACCACCAAGGAGGGAAAAAAACTCTACATACCACCAAGGAGAAAAAAAACTTGCTACCACCAAGGAGGGAAAAAAACTCTACACACCACCAAGGAGGGAAAAAAACTTCATACCACCAAGGAGGAAAAAACTTCACATACCACCAAGGAGGGAAAAAAACCCACATACTACCAAGGAGGGAAAAACCGACATACCACCAAGGAGGAAAAAAACTTCACATACCACTGAGGGAAAATCAATATTACCCATCACAAGGAGGAAAAAAACTAAGCACCACCACAGAGAGGAAAAAAACTCTGCACATCACACCACAGAGGAAAAAAATCTCTACAACCTACTCAAGGAGGAAAAACTCTGCTGCTCACCAAGAGGAAAAACTTGCCATCACCAAGGGAGGAAAAAACTGGTATGCTCACCACGTCACGAGGAAAAAAACTTCACATACCCACCATGAGGAAAATACCCACACTACCTCAAGGAGAAAATCTACACAAATTACCAATATAAAAAAACTCTGCATACCACCAAGGAGGAAAAGGCAAACCCCACACACCACCAAGGAGGGAAAAACTGCAGGTATCATCATAAGAGGAAAAAAATCCCGATACCAATTATGGAGGGAAAAAAACTCTCACATACCACCAAGGAGGGAAAAAACCCCACATAACGCCTGCAAGGAGGAAAAAAACTTCACATACCACCAAGGAGGGAAAAAAACTTCACAGCACCACCAAGGAGGGAAAAAAAAAACTCTACATACCACCAAGGAGGGAAAAAAACTGCACATACCACCAAGGAGGAAAAAACTTCACATACCACCAAGGAGGGAAAAAAACTTCACATACCACCATGAGGGAAAAAAACTTCACATACCACCAAGTGAGGAAAAAAAACTCAGCACATACCACCAAGAGGAAAAAAACTCTACACGTCACCACCAAGGAGGGAAAAAAACTCTACATACCACCATGAGGAAAACTTCTCCTACATACCACCAAGGAGGGAAAAAAACTCTACAGTTACCACCAAGAGTGGACAAAAACTCTACATACCACCAAGGAGGGACAAAAACTCTACACATACCACCAAGGAGGGAAAAAAACTCTACATACCACTAAGGAGGGAAAAAAACAACAACACACACAATTATTTTTATTGTTTCAAATGTTATTTTTAATGGATGTGTATGTTTGAAATAGATGCTCCATATTTTTAATTATTTAAACTGTTATTGTATCTACCAGCCTATCCATTTGAGAAAACTTAATAAAATGTGCTCTCTTACAGGATTCAAACTTGTGACCCCTTTTGTAGAGAAACCACCATTTGATCAGGTGTGCTTTATCCCACTCAGCCATAGAAACGTTAGAACCCAATATGGGTAAGGGAGTGTTTGTTTCTCAATAGAACGTCTATTCGAAACAGAGAAACAAACACTCCCTTACCCATATTTTCTTGAAAGCCTATATCTACTCAATTTCATCTGTAAACAAAGCAATTTCTAAAGAATTAATGGATTTATTTTTAATCCAACATTTTTATTACTTCAAATCTTGTTTTTAGAGAATACTCATATTTGAAATAGATACACCATTTTTGTTGTACATTTTATCTTGTAAATACATCCATCCATCTCAGTGCCACACACCCAATTTTGGGTATATTTGTTTTATTTTCTTGAAGATATACATTCACTTGTCTATTAATATAATCTCCTCCATTGTCAATACACTTAATTCAGTGATTAATATTTATCACGTATGTTAAAACATACAGTGATTCAAAAAGATTTTTGAAATTTAAAATTGAATATAGTATGAACTTGTGATAGCTCATGAGGGGAACTACTTGCAAAGATATAAGAAAATGTTTGATAGTCTGACATAAAAAAAGATGAAAAAGACAGTAAGTTAGAAGATAGATAAAATATTTTTTCAGAGTAGTGTTCTTTTTTTGTCAGAAATATAGAGATCAAAATAAAAATTCTTTTTAAATACAATATACAAACAGACAGTATATGTAAACTTTCTATAATATAGAAAAAGTAAAAGCAACTCCAAACAAAATCATCACTTATTTCTAAATCTAAACTACAAGGTGATCTCATTTCAAAAGCATGGGTATGACTATCGTTAGCAGTAGCTATAGTCAGTTCCATATATATTGAGATTACTAACAATCATGTTAATAGCTAACAAAACAAAAGAACATGTCAGCAGTAATAGTTATTAGAGATTTAATCAGGAATATTACAGAATTGTGCTAAACTTTAATTGTAAATGAAATATAGTGTGCTTACCGGGTCATGAGTAACTCCAGTGGTTTAGGAAGGTTCCTAATTAAAGGTGGCCGAGATCCTGAAATAAAGAAAAATATAGTGTTCCATTGGATTAAAGATATACTTAAAAAATAAATAAGAAGGAAAAATAAGAATTTCTCAATGATCTGTGCAGTACTGAAATTAATGCTAATGCTCCTTTTGAGATTATATATATATATATATATATATATATATATACACGCACCTTTTATTTTTGTGGTGTGGTGTGGGGGGCATGGTATAATGAAGAACAAAACATGAGATTTCTGGACATGGACAACAGAAAAAGAACAACCTACCGCCATAGATTAAATAAAGGTTACCCAGTTTAAAAGACACCTGAGAGAAAAATAACACACCTACACACAGCTGAAATGTTGTGATGATAATAACAAATATGAGAACATTAGAACTCTTATGATTGGTTTGTTTTTTATGGCTTATCAACCTTTTGCAGGTTATTTAAGGCCGGAATATATTTTTAGATTGCATGAATTTTCTTTTTTAAGATAAGGATTTTACTTATACAAGTCCTACTAATTAACCCATATCTGGAGGAGAAAGAGAGGGATTCCTACCTATATTTATTTACACATTAGTAAATATAACAAACTTAACTAGTATTGGAACTTGGCTCTCCAATTTCCAATTCTGAGCCATTTTCCTTTACTCCATCTTCACATCCAATCTTATAGCAGTTAGAATTCCTAAGTGGTCACCAATGTAGGTATTGGACAGGCTTAACAGTCACTCAAGACATCTTTATTCCAACTCTTTTATTAAAACTTCAATAACTTTCCCCCTTCCTCTTAATTTAGGTTGTCAGCATTCTGAAATTTCATGACTGAAAAAATATTTTTAAAATTCCAGCCACCCCTTTTATTTCAACCATCTCAACTATTTGAAACCCAAATGTAATCTATATGACACATTAGCAGTTAATCAACAATTTATAGTCGACAAAAGTTACTATTTTCCTACATTTAACTAATCTTAAATTTTCAGTGAAACTTCTGACTTCTAGTTGGTTTGTAATAAACTTCATTAGTTTTTAAAACAAACTTGATAAAATTTAACCCAACACAGTGTGGCTTCATTCAAATGGTATTCTGTACTATTTGAAAATAAATAGCACAAAATAAAAAGTCAAAATGTTTAAAAAGATAAAATGAAATACAAAACCAATGATACAAAGTCATTCAAAACTTTGCAAAAAAAAAAAAAAAAAAAAAAAAAAAAGTCATGCAAATGCATTTGTATCACAGTTCAACCTACAAAGTTGAGTTTTTCTTGGAGTCAAATTTCCAATGATGTTTCAATTTGATAATGGTAGTCAAATTCACTTCTTTGTGCCAGGTCTGTTTGGTAAGGACCAATGCTGAAAGGCAAAACTGAAAAGCCTACAAATCCTCTTTTGATAGAATCCAAATGTCACAAAAGCTAAGTCACTGTTTATCAAGACATTAGATTGCATTCTAAAAGTGAGTGGTTGAAGACAAAGAGAGAAGATGAAGAAAAAAAGAGGGGAGGGAAGGGTGTGAAAACAAAGAATGACAAGCAGAGAAACAGAATAAAAATAAAGAAATGACACATAAAGGAAGAGCAAAGAAAAAGACAAAAAAGAATATTAATAAACAAAAAAATATAGAAAGACAGCAAAATGGAGATAAAGAAAAAAACTAAAAATTAAAGAGGTAACAGAAACCGTATAGGGCAATAAGAAAAAAAAAGAGTGACAATAAAAAAAGGTTGAAGGACAGAAGAATAAAAGGATGAATACAGGCAAAGAAAGAATCAAGATAAGAAAAAGAAGTAGATGAAAGGAGTAATGGGTAAAAAGAGAGAGTAAGAAAAAATTAGAGAGAAAAGAAGTATGCAAGAGAGGAAAGTCGATGAAAAGAAAAAGTAAGCAGGAGAAAAGGAGTGGGAAGAAGCTAAGAAAAGAAAACATTAAGTGCAAGAGAGAACCAACTGAAGAAAAGAAAATAGAGAAAAGAGGAACAGAAGAAAGTGATCAAGAGGGAAGTCATTCAGCAGAACATTTTTAATTATTGCAATTGGCTAGAATTGTTGCAGAGAAAAAGAAATGAGAACTTTTAAATCTTGTTTAGCATTGGGAGAAAGAACGAAGCATCCTAACTCCTGGCCAAAATCCAAAAACCTAATCAAGGCCAAAAACTCAGTGATAAAGCACATCAAAAAGGACATGCATTACAGAATTTACAAGCAAGAGATGCAGCCATATACAAGAAAAGGTTTGGTTGATTCAATCAAGTCTCAGAGTGAACCAAAAAGGAAAATTCAACTCTTTATCTTAGTAGTTGATTAATCATTATCATGGATTTTTTCCTTAAGCTTCTGCCATTTCCAATGACTGAACATCAATCACGCCTTCTGTTAAGTGGGTGGAAGATCCTTTCCAAATCATGACTAATACTTGCTAGGGTAACTCGAAGGTTAAACCAAAAAATTCTTCATTCAAAGGTCTGTAAGGGATTGAAAAAAATTAATTATGGTATCTTCAATAAATCAAAACCAAAAACCCTTCAAAATCTAGAACTTCAACCTATTAAACTGCAAATGGCAAGAATTTCGGTCATTGCAGTTTTGTAGTTCAACTGCAAATTACATAGATTTCTAATGCAGTTAAGATCAACAAATGTTAAGAGCCTTGATCATGGTCAAAATAGTTGCATACCTCTCACCAGTTAGTACTCAAGTGAAGTAGAGTTTAAGCAAAATTGGCTACCCTTACTTAAAAGATAAATATCACTTTCTTTTAACCATTTTTGAAGTTATGCCCCACTATTCTGAGAAAAATATCAACTTACACTACACAGCAAATATCTTATAAAAGTTATTGACATTATATGAATCAAATTTTGATTTTTTTTTTTTTTTAATCATGTCACCCCAAGCAAGGCATTCCACTGCCACTATAGTGCAGGGGGTTACATAGGGCAATTGGGTATAGGAAATGTCAAAAGGAGGGTGATAGACTAGTTAGGATATGCATAAGGAGAGAGATGGAGAGAATGGGTGTGAGACAGTGTATTAGGAGGTGTCTATTGACCCTACATTTAAACTCCTGGAGGTTAGAGCCGTAGGGGAAGCAAGCATGCAGAAGGGAATTCCACAGGCGGGAAGTGCGAGAAACGAAGCTGTTGGAGTAGAAATTGCTGTTACATTTCCTCGGTTTTACTGTAAAAGGGTGGGACCTAGTTGCCAATCTAGTATCTCGTGCAAACTCACACCTGGGGGGCACCAGTGATTTAAGTTCATCAGAGCAGAAGCCATGAAAGTACTTATAGAAGAGGCACAGGGAAACCACGTCACACTGGTGAGAGAGTGACTGCAGGCGGTCAGCTAAGTTGGTATCAATCACATTACAGATTCTTCGCTGTATTTTGTCAAGAAGCCCGAGGAGAATAGCAGGGGCACCTGACCAGATGTGGCAACAGTATTCAAAACACGGGCAGATGGTAGATTTGTATAAGTGCAGGATAGATTCAGACGGAAAGAATTTCCGGGCCCTGCACAGAGAGCCGACTTTCATGACAGCGGATTTAGCAATGGATTCGACGTAGTCATTTCACTTGAGGTCCGCTGAGAGTGTCAGGCCAAGCAGGCGTAGTGTTTTACTCTCTGGGAGGCAAGCCTGTTCCATACTAATGGAAGGGAGGTGCAGTTTTCTGTGGTGGTTAATTGACAGCAGCTTCGTTTTGGAAGAATTGAATTTTACGAGCCATTTCCTACCCCAATCCACCATGGATTGGAGGTCCTTTTCAAGCTTAGCCGCGAGGTTTGCCTGGTCATCAACACCAGATTTTTGATTGAGGCGAGCGTAAACTGTGGTATCTTCGGTGTACATGCCTACTTGTGATCTTATGGCATCGGGGAGATCATTGATGTAGATTAGAAAGAGCATGGGACCTAGGATAGAGCCTTGGGGGACACCCGCGTTTGTAGGGTCGTTCTGGGAGGCATGTCTGTTTAAAACCACCTTCAGTGTGCGGCTAGAGAGGAATGACTGGATTAAGTCCAACAAAAGTCCAGTAATGCCGTAGCTTCAGTTTCCGTAGAAGGCCGGCATGCCATACTCTGTCGATTAAATTTTTTTATGTGAATAAAGTCAAGTTTGGAAGAAGTATCTTTTTAATATCCATTTTTCTACAAGTGGAACATATTTTAATACATTTTTTTAATACCAGACAAGCATTTTGATTATTTTATCAATAATATAGACGGAAATGACTAAAATACATATTTACACAATTTATGATCATCTGGTAGGAAAAAATGTTTCATTAGTGGAAAAATCAACACAAAATATCAAATATTATAATTATATACTTATACAATCATCGTTTAGAAAATATTTGGAAGAAATTTCCTCCTTTGCTGTAGGCCTTTCAATTGCCAGTAAGTTCCAGCTGCAGTAGATCTGGCAGACAAATGAAGTCTCTGACTTATCATCCTACCACTTCTGTTCTCTTTTGTCCTCATGTGTGTCTGTTGGCAACTACTGTTGTCCAATAGTTGATCCCACAAGAAATGAAGGTTCTTTCTAAAGTTCTTGTATCTCTTCAATTAGGTTCCTCTTAACTAAAAACCAGTTCTCCCAAAAGCAGGGTATTTAGAAGAGAATAGTTTTCTATTCTGCTACATGTCCTGTCGAACACAAGTCTTTTACAGTACAGAATCTATGCTTATGGCTCAGGTTGACTGAAGAATATCAGTGTCAGCGAAAAAGTCATTTTTCTGCACGCAGAAAATAATTCAAAGGCAACATAATATGAAAAGGCTTCAGTAAGCAAAGATGGTATTCAGATAGGATTCAGCTTCATATACAATGGTATGCAGCACAATGACTTTCTAGATTCACGATTTTGTAGCTTTCCAAGTTTTGTTTCCCAAACATATTTGTGTAGTTTGTCAAAAGTTTGGTTTGCCTTAGTCAGCATGTTGTCTTATCTCTCTGTCTAGCTTCACTTAGTAACAGCCAAGATCGGTAAAATCATAGACTACTTTGTTTTATCATAGTCAATGGAAGTAGAAGAGGAGTATTTTAGGCTGTAGGTTAATGAAGTATTTTTTTTTAATATTAAGATTCACTCAATTCAAGATCCAATCAAGAAAAGTTACTATTATAATGGAAAAGATGAATGAGAATTGTGATATGGATGAAAGAGATGGTAGGAAATTAAGATTATGGTATTAATGAGCATAGATAACAAATGAACCTTGATTTGAAGGTTAAAATTGTAGTATTCAGTGAAGTGTTCAAATAGGAAAAAAGTGCCGAGTGAAACTTCCTCATCACAATTGCAATACAGAGACAATGAAGGTGATTTGATTCAATGGAAGTAGCCTGGTGTGTTCTCACTGTAAAGGTCTGAATTGGTGGGAGGGACTAAAGAATGAAGCTCATCTGAACATTTGCCAGAGAAATCAGCCCAAAATGCTGCATGGCTTTTGCAAAGTATGACATTATCTGCTGGAATTTGCTTGTGAGTATGTTATTTAAAAAAGAAAAAAATGTGCATATACTAGACTATGAGGATCTCATTAGTAGACCTAGCATAGAAATATATGGAGGCAGTCAATAAGACATGACAGCAAGTCTTCAACAGCAGCTGTAACAAAAGTGCAAAAATCTTCAGTGAGTGCAGTCAAGCATAACAATCAGCAGCATTATGCATCAGCCAGCAGGTAGTTTAGGTTTAAGGTTCCAAGTTCTTCAAAGAGAATTGTCCTACAAGACGATAGCCTAGTGGATTAAGAGCTAAGTTACTGAATTTGGTGATATAGTAATTGTGAGTTCAATCTGGGCAAGGCAGTGTATACTTGGATTAGTGGAAACAGGACAAACATTAACTGAGCAATACTAAAAATAAGAACTAGACAAGATATCCCTAGACATGGGCAGGGGAACAAGAACAGTCTATCCTCATTAATTAAATAAGAGGTTCACTTCAGAATTCCTAGTAGGTTGCCTGGATTGACATATACCTGATGGCTGAAATATTGTAATAGTGTAAATAACTCCTCATCCCCAGAATTCAGATAGAAATTACAAGAAAGAATTCTCTAACCAGTTGCACTGTTATCTTGGTGTAAGTTCAGATGAGTTGAACAGGCAACTATTTTTACATGTACAGATTTACTTATTGTCTATACATCTCAGAATAATACAAAGAATATTGAAAATATACTTTAAAAGCCAGATGTTATGATAGGGAAAGGTTTTGAGAGGCCCATGCTGAACCATGCTTGACCAAGATGTACTGCATGGCGTTTTATATATCATTTCGACCCAAGCAAGGTAGGACCACCACTGGTGAACAGAGGGTTAGAGTGAGAGAGAAAAAAAAAACAAGGTACAGGGGATGTTGAAGAAAGGATAAGAGAAGGACGGAAATCAGGGAGATAGATGGCAATTGATGATGCATTTAAACTTTTGGAGATTGTAGCTATCAGTGAAGCAAGCAAATGAGAAGTGCAAGAAAACTCACTATGAGAGTAGAAGAGGCGGTTATTTTTAACTATTTTAATGGTAAAAGGGTGGGATCTTGATGCCATTCTAGTAGCACGTGTAAATACAGGGATCATTGAATGATTATGGTGAAAAACCCAATTTTCGAACATTATTCAGCCTGCTTATAATGTCAAACAGCCTGATTATAATGTCAAACACTTTTGTCAGGTCAACAATGACATTGTGTATATACCTACTTCATGTATAGTGCAACACCTGATTTTTTTTCATATAGCTTGTGTATAATATGGCCTCCTTTTTGTATAATACATAATTTATAGTAAAAAAAAAAATATATATGTTTTCATTTGGCGTATTGTAAATACTTTCTTGTAGCATCTACTGTAATACTTTGTGTATAATTTATATATAAATAGTGGGATAGGCTTTCATAATGTACCTTAATTTTATTGATTCCTATTGATAAAATTACGATGTTCCACAAATAAAGATACTAGAATTAAAATTAATTTGGTATTTTACCTGGTAAAAATCATCATTTATGATATATTGCAGTGTATCTTGTCAAAATATTTTTAAAATATGTAACAGAAAATTATAAAATAATACCAGTAAATGTAAAGAATAAAAACTAAATATAAGTAAACAGAGGAAGACAGAATAGGCAACACAACTGAAACTTATACGATATAGATACGTATCCCCCCCCCAAAAAAAAAAAAAAAAAAAAAGGAGTGGGGATGGAATGGCTATTGGAAAAGTATTACCTCTGCAATATAAATGCATGTGAACGAAGATGAACAAAAATTGGAGAACCAAAAAAAAAAAATATTGTTTCTTTTTATAAGGTATTTGTAGATTTTAACCGGCACAAATAGTAACAGAAACGAGCACCTCAATGTGGTATAATGGTTAGCAAGCTTGTTTCACTAGAACAGTTACAAGTAGTGAGTTCAATCCTCACTGGGTGCTCCATATTTTGGGTCTTGTGACACATCTAAACTACACTTAGAAAAATCACCAAGTAGCAATAGAAACAAAGAATCTAGACTGAGGGAGGTAGGTTAAACTAGCTTACTTGTACCTTTATGATTAACCAAAGGTAGCACAAGAATCTAGGCCTACCAAGTAGGTTCTTCTTCTATGTGCCCTGTCCCTTCAGGACGTAGGCGATCATGGATCTCCACGTCTCCCTATCCCTTGTGGCTCTTAGTATGTTTGCTCCTGTTGCTCCTGGCAACCCCCGTTCCGTCATCCACCTGATCAGACCCTGCAAATATGTTATCCGCTGCCTTCCTCTGTCTCTCCTTCCTTCTATCTGTCCAGTCAGTATCAGGTTCTCCAGGCTCTCCTTCCTCATTGCATGTCCCAGGAACTTCAGTTGTCTCTTCCTGATGCTCAGCATCAATTTCCTTTTTGTTGACATTCTTTCTAACACTTCGTCGTTGCTTGTATGCTCAGTCCACGATATCCGTAGCATCCTTCTGTAGAACCACATTTCGGCCGCTTTCAGTTTTGTCCTCATTTTCGATGATATTGTCCAGCATTCACAGCCGTATTGAAGAACTGACATCACGTAGCAGTCTAGCACTCTTTTCTTCGTTTCTATTGAGATCTTCCTGTGTGTTAGTATTTTGCTCATCTTCTGGAACGCGTCCTTTGCCATGCCAATTCGCCTTCGGATCTCCGTGTCGCACTTTCCATCTCCTGTTAGAACATTTCCTAGGTACTTAAATTCTTGGACTTGTTTGATTCTGTTATCCCCCACCTGTATTTGGCATTTTGGGTTGTATCTTTTGCTGATGACCATGCACTCAGTTTTCTTAAAGTTTATTTGTAGTCCCTTCTTGTCACTCTCCACTGCTACTTTCTGTATGAGATCTTGCAGTTTCATTTCCGTGTCCGCAATCAGTACTGTATCGTCCGCGTATCTTATGTTGTTCAGGTTGTGGCCTCCAATAACAAATCCTGGTGTGTCATCTAGGGTCCTCAAAATATTCTCGCTGTATAGGTTGAACAAATCCGGTGAAAAGACACATCCTTGTCTTACGCCTTTTTCTATTTTTGTGTATCTACTGAGGTCGTTACCTGTCCGTATGCAGGCCGTTTGCTGCCAGTAGAGATTCTTGATTATTCTTATGTCTTTGCCGAAAATGTCGAGGTTGCCTAGCATTTCCATCAATTCTTTGTGTCGTATTTTGTTGAATGCTTTCGCGTAATCAATGAAGCATAGGTACAAGTCTTTCTTCATTTGTAATGCCCTTTCAGAGAGCATCCTAATCATAAATATGGCGTTCCTTGTTCCAGTGTCCTTGACGAACCCGCACTGTTCCTGCCCTATCTCTGGCCTGATTCTGCTTCTCGCTCTATTCATCAGGATTCTGTCAATCAGTTTTATAATGTGACTCATTAAGCTGATAGTTCTGTGTAGTTCGCACTCGTTTGCACCAGGTTTCTTCGGCAGCACTATAAATATCGACTTGCATAGGTCGTCTGGTATTATTCCGCTGCTATAAATTTCGTTTATTATGTCGGTAATCCTTTCTATGCCATATTCTTCTAAGGCTGTCAGCAGCTCTATCACTATGCCATCTGGGCCAGGTGCTTTGTTTCTTTTCATTTTGGCCATTGCAGCTTCCACTTCGGATTTTAGTATTTCCGGTCCATCCATCTCCTTGTGTATTCTCGGTTGTTCTCTCTTGTCGCAAAAGAGATCCTTTATGTATTCTTCCCATCGCTGGAGTATTTCCTCTTTCTCTAATATGATTGTCCCTTCCTTGGATTTTATGCATCCTGTTGAGGAACAGGTTTTTTGTCCTGTCAGTTCTCTTATCTCTTTATGCATTTCTGCTTTGTTGTTCCTGCTCAGTCTCTCTACTTCTGCACATTTGTTGTTGAGCTATTCCTCTTTGGCTTGTCTGCATTTGTTCCTTATCTCCCTGTGAAGTTTTTTGTACTCTGCTCCGTGTCTTGGCGTTATTTTTTGTCTCCTTTGCATCATGTGGAGGATCTCTTCGGTCATCCACTCATTTTTTCTTCTGCGTCTGATTTCCTTTGGGGCTATGTTGTTCGCTGAGGTCACCATTGCTTCTTTTAATGAGTCCCATTTTGAGTATCCTTTTCCAATTTGTTCTTCATATTTCTTTCTCACGCTGTTATTATATTCTTTCTGCAGGGTGAGATCGTCCTCTAGTGTGTCGTATTGCAGTCTTGGTGATATGCTGGGCTTCTTCAGTCTTCAGAGTTTCACTTTTAGTTTGCAGATGACTGGGACGTGGTCACTTCCGCAGTCAGCACCTGGGTATGTTTTGCATTGGACTACTGCGTTCCTGAATCTCTTTTTTATAGTTATATAATCTATTTGGTTCTTCGTGTCCCCTCCTGGGCTTCTCCATGTCCATAAACGTCGTGGGTGTTCTTGGAACCAGGTGTTAGTAATGACCTGGTCATTGGCTGAGCACCATTGGATCCATTTTTCTCCTCTTTAATGCCCTCCAGAAAAAAAAATTTACCCGTGTATAGTGCAACTGGTCACCAAAAAAAAAAAAGCATGCTTTTCTTTTTAAACCTATTCTAAAAATGTATAATTTGACTCCCTGATCATAAAGCTCACGCTATAATTGAGTATACAGAGTACAGTGGTTTCTTTCACTCAATATTTTTCATGGAACTGTCTTACAACAAAATCCATGCTGCTAAAACTGCACTGGCTTCAATAGCTAGTGTTACTGTTATTCTTACTCAGATTTTATCTACAACTGAAAATCGAATTTTATAAGGGTAATGTTATATAATATCAGTGCTCCAAAATGGCAGTGAATGTCAGATAATCTTACAAATGAAGAAATGACTTGCAGCAACAGAAATGTGGTTCTCCAGAAGGATGTTAAGAATGCCATGCATTAAACATGTAACAAAAAAGTTTTAAGTAAATTGGAAACAAAAAAAAAAAGGACCCTTATACTTAACATTACAAACAGACTGTTGAAATTTCTACAACACAGAATGACAAAAGAGGGTTCAGCAAATTTGACACAAGATATTGAAAGAGAGGGAGGACAGTCGAAAGCAATGAGTAGCCTATATAACAAGCTTGTGTAAATGAATGACAAAACAGAGATTGAGAGAGAGATAATGAAAAGATAAATCTTACTAAGAGCTACAAAGAATAGGAAGTGGTGGAGACCCATAACTGCCACATCCCAAAGGGACAGAGCCCATAGAAGAAAACTAAATTATAACCTGGTAATTCTAATAGTCCGATTCTACAGCTTTGGGTCATGATGACTGTCTTTGAAGTCTTAAGGTAGTTTTCTTTGTTCCCAGCAGCAAACAAGGAGTTTATGAAGCTTCATTTGCAGAGCAAGACCACATTTCTAAAGTAACACCTGCAGCTTCCTCACATTTCAGCAAATCAATTTCTTTTACAATTTCTTTTGGTGTTGGTGTCTCATCTAGCTCTAGTTTTACTGGTTGGTGGGGAATCAGTGACAACCCATGCAAGCTGAACTTTGACACTTTTACATGTGTAATGTTTTTTAATTTTCGCAAGGAGAAAAACTGAAAATGTAGAATAAGTTTATTACAATATACAACTTAATACAAGAAAACATTAATTATTCTGCCTAAAACATTTCTTCTAGCTTTTAGATCTGCAAATCATTTCATAGCACTTTCTATACCTAACTTCTTTACAAGATCATTTTCTATTGACAAAACAGCCAAAGAATTCAATCTGTCTTGAATCATAGACAACCAAAAGTATGTTCTTATTGGCTTCAGTTTTGAAAGCTCCCAAACACATGACATTGCAGCATAATGGCACCCCAGGCAAGTGCCTAAGATACCAGTACCTTGACGTTGGCCACATGTAGAATATAAATCGATTGCTTTCACAATTTCTTTTGGTATTGGTGTCTCATCCAGTTCCAGTTTTACTAGTTGGTGCGGAATTCAAATGAAAAACAATGGATCAACTTCATAAAGATGGTATAACTATGCAAATCTTGGTAACTTTAAGTATCTTTGGTTAAACTTACAGACCCTAAGTCAGTCAGTCAGTTAAGTGCCATACGTGAAACATGCTTGGGCATCATGTCTCAAAAGAGACATGACTGACTAGGCAGAAGATTATCCCGCACTAGGTTGATATTGCTTTCTGCAGTAGACTGGTTGCCGACCAAGGATATAGAACCCAAGCTGTCCTGATATTTAACCCATAACTGGAGGGAAGAGATGGATTAATACCTTTCCCAAGGGTATTTGCGCATAAGTGAATGCAATGAATTCAACTGGAATTTGAACTCGGCTCCCCGATTTCTCGTTCCAAGCCGATATCCACTGCACCACAATGCACATCCTAGGGTACCAGTCCTAAATCACATACAGATTCTATTTATAAAAAAAAATATCACTGGTTTGAACCCTTATATTATTGTGTACTGAGTATGTAATGCAGGAGATGGTAATCAATATATTCATAGGATTATATTTATAGTATTTGCAAAGGTAGATCAATATGTCTATAGCCTGACAAAGTTATCAGAATTTTTAACTGAAACTTTCACTGCATAATGTTCAGTGTATGTAATCAATACAGAAGTCTTAATTTAAATGTATTGATAAGGACACAGAAAAATGCTGAAGAATATATATTTCTTGTGCAAAACTTTTTTTTTTACCTTATTAATTTATAGATGTGCATTGCAATGCTGTGGACATCAGCTCTGAACGAGAAATCAGAGAGCCAAGTTCAAATTCCAGTTGCATTCATTGCATTCACTTATGCACAAATCCCCTCAGAAAAGGTATTAATCCATTGCTTCTCCCTCAAGCTATGGGTTAACTAGCAGAACAGATTGAGTTTTATAGCCTTAGTTGGAACCAGTCTACCACAGAAAGTAATGACAACCTACTGCAGGAAAATCTCCTGCCAGTCAGTCACGTCTCTTTCAAGACATGATCGCCCAAGTGTGCATCACGTATGGCACTTGACCGACTGAACTGATGGACTTATTGATGTGTGCAAGTGCTAAAAAGTTGAAAAAAAACACTAGTTTTTGGATGAACTCAGAAATTTTCAACAATATGCATGTTTATATGTCATTACTGACTGTGTCATATTCAACAAAGATACAAGAGAGTTCAGACATTCCAGGCAGCAACCCTCAAATTAAACTGCTTCTTTATTTTCCATCAGCTATGACAATCTAATCAGGATAAGACGTGGGTAAGCAATTTTTACCCCCACTTTTTCTAGGAACTTCCCCAGTCCCAGAGCAGGCAGTGCTATCCTTCAATAAGGCTGTCTGGACATTGGAGCAACTGCCTCATACCAAAGTTGCCTGCAGGTTCACCAGCATACAACCATCTTATTCCAGTCAATTATGCAGAAAGTTCAAACTAACATCTTTACACAGGACTCTGAATCTTCTTTCTTCTCATTGTCTGCACTGGATTTTTGTACCAAACTGTCATCATACCAAAAGCAGCACTCCCTGGTTTGACTAGTACCTGATCCCATGGAAACAATACAACTGAAGCATTAATCAAATGCCCCATAGTAGCATCCTAACTGTACTAAATACTGCCAACCTTTGGTTCTGCTGAAGGAAGCAGTGCTGAGCAAACAGTCTGTTGCAGACTGTGCTCAGCAGCTGCAATTCACCAGCCTGCTGTCACTGGTTTCACCGTATCTCTAGCATAGGGAGATTAGGGGTTACTAAAACTTGCTCAAGGTCTTACCCTAACCTAACAGAGAAAGGGAGTCTGTTTACTTCTAAATTGGTAAACTGCAATTGTGTGTACGCATACATATATGAGTGTGGTTGAGCACTTTCTTAGACTTTATGTCTATTGTTACAGTAGATTCCAGAAGAGTCCCCCATTTATGTTATGGGTTATGGGGGTAATAAAAGAAAAAAAATTGATTAGAACTCAGAGATTACAAATTTTTAATTCACAAAACATTAGATAAAAATATTTACAAATATACAGTTTGGTATTCAAATCAAGAGACATAGAAAATGTATAGTTTACTATTACCCGGTGAAGTGTTACGAGGTAGAGAAGGGGAGGGAAAGTGTGAAATATCTTACCCAGTTAAGTTGGCGGGGAAGTTAAGTGCTACACTTTTTGGAAATCCTTAAATGCATATATAAAGACTAATTATTGGCTTGGTCAATGAAAGAGGCAAAAATATGTATTTACCCAGATAGTTCCATGAGGGTCTCTTCCAGGTTTTAATTGTTCAGACTTTTCTGTAAGATTCTTTTGGCCGGATATTGATCCTTAAATCATTAACCAGAGTTGATACAACAGAAAATCCTTTTAACAACTCTTTCAAGTGTATTTTGTCGTTGACTAGGGAGATTCTTTCGGCTGGATATAATTCCTGAATCGAAACCGGTGCTGAGGAGATCAACACATCCTTTTATCAACTGTTTCAAGTTTTATTTTTTTGTCATCGACTTAGGGATTCTTTTGGGTGGATATACATCCTGAATCTTAACCAAAGCTGTAGAGGTCAACCCAACTTACTACTCCGTGCCCAAAACCTATTTTTATAGGGGCTATCACTTAATCTGCATACTTCTAGAACCTTTTGAACTCTCTGGAACATTCTACAATCTTCCAAACGTTCTATTTCTAATTTCTTTATTTTTACGACCACTTCCTGAATTAAAACTTTTTTGTGACAACAAGTAGGACTCAACAGAGTCTTTTACTACAACTTTTTAAACATTATTACTATTATTTTGTATATAAATGCATCCTCGTAACACTATTGTCACCTATATGATATGCTCTCACATCAGATGCTTTAAGTATTCCAAATTTCATTGAGCACATTTCATAACACTAAAATTAAATCACTTTTCCATTCAGGGATTTTTTTTTCCTCTCCTTCTCTCCTCCCTTGAGACATTTATGATTATTTTAACATCTTAACCAAACTTGGCTACTGTTCTCATTCAGATTGCCCAATGCAAAAACCCGTGTTTCTACCATCTTACACACTTCTGCATTTTTTTAATATCTCAAGTTGGTTAACCAGGCATTCCAGCTTCCTGATGATTGCACTTAGTGCATGAAACTTGTGTTGTACCATTTCCATTTTTTTTTTGGGGGGGGGGGGGGGACAACCAAAATGTTGATATATATTTTATTTGTTTGAACATTATTTTTAATTGATACTCATATATACAATTAAAAATAATGTTCAAACAAATAAATTAAATGTTGTTTGTTAACTCTAGGTCATTAATTTCCAGAACTTTCTATAATAAATAAACACAAAATTCAAGGCATTGTATATGTATATATACAATATACACACAACATACATTCCAAGACATCAAAAATATACTAACCTCACTGTTACTACTAGTTTCATGCAATGAAGCAATGCTTGGTGCACAAAAGTAAGAAAGCAATGCCTCAAGTAATAATACTTACTAGGATTGTTTTTTCATTTTTATTTGCTGAACAATCTGAGGACTGCTTCATTGCATGAAACTAGTAGTAACAGTGGAGTTAATATCTCTTTGACTCTCTTTGTGTAATCACTCTTTTCTAGACTAGTTTTAAAATTTCTAGTCCAGATTTTTGAGTACTCTTTATCATGCCAATTTAAGGTAGGTTTCTTAATGTTTTTCATTTTGATTTTTTTTTTACTTTCTCTACTTAAGCCTAATTTATTTTATATTTCTTCTGTTTCCTTTATTTTGGTTATATATATTATATACCTTATATAATTTTGAAACAACTTTTTCATTTTTACTCCATATGAGCTTAATATTTTTACTTTGACTATTATTTCATATTTCTTTTAACATGACTGTAGCAATTCCACAACAAGAATCAGAGCCAATGGAGATTTCAATATTTCAAAATTTATTAAAATTCAGAATATTTATCTTCATCTTGTTTGTTATAATTAACTGTTTTTGTCACATGCTTTGGTCATCTTCACAGTGTATTCAGTAACCTTCTTGGAATTTCAAACATTTTTTGTTTAATTTGTTTTTCTTAATGATATTCACTGTAAAGGGCCCAAAAGCCACTCAAGGTAGTTGGGTTACAGAGTAAAAGGCACAGTTTATGGAGTTATATGTAGAAGGTAACAGTTAACCCTAGACTTGAACATGTTAAGACTGTAGTGATTGGGGAAGCATCAATTCATGGGAAGAAGCTGCTAGAGTGAAATAATGAATGGAATGAGTGTGGTTTGCATAGCATGGTGGGTTTTAGTTGTGAAGGTTAGAACTGGTGGAACTAAATTAGTTCCACCAGTTCCACTAATTTAGTTCCTCTAAACAATTTATTGAATCCATAGGGATAGAGTTTTCTCATTCTACTCATCATACTAAGGTATATATCTTTTGCATCAGAGGACTGCTAAATTAATACATCTTTGCAGTGCTATTTTTGCCTTTTGCTCTGAACCAGACTAGAAGAAAACATTGCATTCAAATGATTAATGTATAAGACTATACATAATATAGTACCTAATAAAATAGTCCTTGTTATGGTAATAAACTACATTTGGCAGCAAGGCCTCTGATCAGGAGAGTGGAACCATCTCTTAATTGCTGTTGTTCCCAAGTCTGCCATTACCCAGGATGGTAGCACTTGTTAAAGTTCCAGCTGTGGGCAATTAGTGATCTCCCAAACAAAGACAAAATACTACGAATGCATGAAAAAACATTTTTATAGTAAAAATACTAGCAATACATATATATATTTTATGTAGTAAAATGCCCAACAATAAATATTTACAGCAAGATGACCAACACTACATTTTATCTGTAGTTGAAAACATACAATTGCATTCAAAATATATTCAGTTGAAACCATAAAATTGTATACAAAATATTAGATTTCAGCATTAATTGACCCATAGCAATTGTTATGCAGGGTCTACGGCTATATCGTGTTTAATACACCAGTTCCCATCCGATCACCTAAGTTAAGCAACATCGAACCAGGTCAGTACTTAAATGGGTGACCACTTGGGAATACCAGGTGCTGTAAATGTAAGGACCAAGAATGGTCCACCGGTCCTCCAGGTTTGGGGGTTGGATGCAGGGCTCGTAAAAATCAGTTTGTTACAGAAATAGCAACAAAAAGTTGTTGCCCTATCACCATCTGGGTGTGATGGATAAATGATGATGATGAATTGTTATGCTGCTGAACAAAATCAACCAACCAACAACCTAATAAAAAATACTATTATACTTTATAAAGAGAAGAAAAAAATTAATTTTATTAAGACATTTTCCTTACACAATCAAAAACAAAATCAGTTATAAATGGCATTTTGCAATAAAATACAAAATATTTCTTTCTCAAAGTAAGCATTAATGTTTTTACCAAAATCTCAAATGGCAACCTTCCACATAATATCCTAGGATTAGCACCAAAAACAATCAGTTTTATATTTTATACAAAATTTTTCAACTGAGAAGTCACAATTGTCAACAAATTTTAATTTTCTCATGCAGTACATTTATTAGTTTTAATAGTCATTCATCTTTATTAAGTTTAATTTTTATCCAGTTTTATCTCTTTTTTGACTTCATATTGATGAAGTACAATTTTCTTTCCATTTTAATATTTTGTGTTCGTTTCACAATATACTTTATTCTATATTTTTATCAGTAATTCTGACAATTTGAAAGATTATTTTTACACTCAACACACACACACACACACACACACACACAAAAAAAAAAGGTCAGTAAATATTGATTACACTACAATGTAAAGTATTTACAATACAATCAATTGGTTGTCGTAAACATTTCTACTTTTTTCCATTTCCTTTGATTTAGCATTTTTACATAATTTATCTTTTCTTGGCAGTTATAGATTCAGATTTCACAGACATCAGCTACCTTTCTTCACTGGTGATTTGGTACCTGACTGTTGTTACCTGTCAGATATTAATATCAGCTTCCTCTTTCACTTTTCTACCTGTCAGCAATTATAGGTATGGTTAACTGCTTTAAGCAACAGAATGAATATTGAGGAATTAGGTTCCATTCCAGAAGATAAAATTAAACTACCATCACTAATTATTTTTTCTTTCTTTGTCAGTCAGTTTAGGTGCCATACGTGATACACGCTTGGGCGATCATGTCTCGAAAGAGACATGACTGACTGGGCAGAAGATTATCCCACAGTAGGTTGCCATTGCTTTCTGCAGTAGACTGGTTGCCGACCAAGGATATAGAACCCAATCTGTCCTGTTATTTAACCCATAACTGGAAGGAATAGACGGATTAATACCTTTCCCAAGGGTATTTGCGCGTAAGTGAATACAATGGATTCAGCTGGAATTTGAACTCGGCTCTCCGGTTTCTCGTTCCGAGCCGATATCCACTGTACCACAACGCACATCCCTTTCTTTGTACAATATCTTAATAGTATCTCTGAAAGAGATTTCAGCGATACTATTTAAAGAATTACAGTGAAGAATTCAATTGTTAGAAATAATATGATACAGAACAATCTTACAGGTCTCTTATGTATAATGCATCAGAAATGACAATTTGAGACACCATCAAATAAAAACAGGTCTACTGGAAAACATAACCACTGTCAAGAAGAGAAAATTAAAATGGTATGGACATGTCATAAGAGCCAACAATCTTCCCACTGCTATCCTACAAGCAAAAGAAGAGGAAGCAAACAGAAACAAAAAAAATGAACAGACAATATCATTGAATGAACTGTAAGATCATTCCCAGGAAACAAGAACTGGCACACAACCAAGACAAATAAGGAGAATTGCTCAGGTGTTCAGCTGTAGAGTAAATCTATGACCACACATTGTTAGGTGAAGCTAATTTCCTCTCCTATAAAGGACAATAACTCAAAATACAACCGAGTTACTTCCCTTGTCTCAAAGACGAGTATGGCACTTATGAAATGAACATGGCAACAAGGTGACACACATGTGAAATTCATTATTTCAAACCCTGGCTAAATGAATAAAAGTTATTCTATTAGGTGTTAGAATATACTTGTCTTATTTGGATTTTTTTTTTGTTCCTCCCAACAGCCTGTGACATAGCAGTTATGATGATGAAGAACTAATTAAATCTTTAATACTGACTCCATATCTTTTTCTGTGAGGTTACATCTTTTTTCTGCTTTTCTCTAATAATTTTCACTTATCCAAATCTTTAGTATTGACTTCATATACAGCTAGCCAGACTGACAAAGAAAAAGCATATGTGGCTTTATCGACTCTGCAAAGTTCATAAAACCAGAATAAATATTATCTTCACCCATTTACATAATCCAAAAGATCATAAGGTCTAAAACCGATCCATTATAAAATTGATTTCTGTTATTCTGCGGTTGTGGTATCATATTGCCAATTGCTGTTCAGTTGCAGACTAAAGAGTCAATTATAAAATGAATTTCAGTTACGTTAAGCAGATGATTATGATCAACAGCATAACTACACTTTTTACTGACTTTCCAGCATTTTATCAAATTTATAAATATCTGTATTGCGAATCTTGTGTATAGACATGGTCATCATATTTGGAATGGCATAAAAATCTGTTAGAGAACTTTCAGGGAGGTACAATCAAGTTTTTACATGAATTATGTAATATAAGAAACAGGTTGAAAGAATTGTTTAACAACATTAGAAATCAAGAGAGGCCAGACTTTATAGAAATGCATGATGTTGAACTGGTCATCTACAACATATTCTTTACTTGAAGAATATACAGCATTTAATAAGGTCATGAACATATTGAAATAACTAAATGTAAATTAAATATATTTTTTGTTATAGAATTAAAAGGTTCAAACAGCTTATTAGAATGAATGATTATTGCTGATGCTTTTAAGAAAAAAAATTATCAAAATGTGAACAACACCTGGTTCTTCTTTTATGTGCTGCATCTCTTTAGAATATAGATGATTATAACTCTCCACACTTTCCTATTCTTTGTAGTTCTAAATAATGTTAGTTCACTTACTAATCTAACTAGTTCTTGTTCTACCATCCATTTACACAAGGTCATTAGGTAGTTTACTCCATTTTTTTCCAAGTTATTTTTTTTAATCATTCCACCCTAATCAAAGTCACTAGGATGCAAGGGGTTACAGAGAGTGAAAGAAAAGGAGAAGACTTTAGTGAGGAAAGGACAATAAAGGAACAGGTTTCAGTTAGACAGAAGATGGCCACTGAAATTACATTTAAACTTTTGAAGATTATAGATGGCAGGGAAGAAAGAAATCAGAAATGAGTTCCAGAAGTGAGAAGTGTAAAAAAAGAGACTAGTAGAATAGAATATAGGGCTACATCTAGCTAGTTCAACACTAAAACAAGGAGACCTAGCTGCCAATCTAGTAGCATGCTTCAATTCAAGTAGTCAAGACACTAAAGAAAAGAGCTCATCAGAACAGTTGCCATGAAAATATTTGTAGAAACAACAGAAGGAAGCCATGTCACATCACTGAGAAAGTGACTGAAGTCAAGACACCAGATCAGGATCAACCACATGACAAACTCTTCTTTGAATTTTGTCAAGAATCTTGAGATATCCAGCAGAAGTACCAGACCAGATATGGCAGCAATATTCAATGGATGAATGATAGATTTATAAATCTGAATATTCGAGAAATCTTGTTAAAAAAAATATGCTGGAGAACACATTTTTCTAACAAGATTTCTCGAATATGTAGATGTAAATAAATAAATATACTGTTTAATGATAAAAACAGAGTATCTCAAATATGAGTATCCATTAAGAATAACATTTAAACAAATAAATTAAAAACATGTCAGATTTAATCCATTTCCTAAAATGTGTGCGTGTGTTAGAGAGAATCCAGCAGAATGATAGGATAAAGAACAAAGTTTTCTATTTGTTCTTTATCAACAAAACAGATTTTACTGTTGTTAAAGCTTCTTCATATCTTCTCCTCTGATGAAGATTTAATAAAAGTAAAACATGTTAGATTGACAAATGTTTCCTATTTGTTCTTTATCATATATATATATATATATATATATATATATATATATATCCTTTTTCCTTTTTCACATTAATAAATGCGAGATCACACTGCCTTATCTAGAACTAAAAATATTTCCTTAGTACAAATAAAATTATATTAATGGGCTCAGAATTCCCTAACTAGATCATAATGTCTAAAAGCAATCCATGATAAATTGATTATTCAGTTCATGGTTTCATATTACTTATTGATTTATAGTTACCGACTTTCAAGTACAGTGGAACCTCCATTCTGAAACTTAATTAATTCCAAGAAGTCGTTCGAAAACTGATTTGGTCGAAAACCGAAACAATTTTTCCCATAAGAATTAATCTGCTGTTTGATCAAATCTTTTGTTCTTCAGTATCATAACTAAGGCTGATTTTGGCATTGAAGACACACATCCCCCATTCAGGTTTCACTATTATTTGCTTTTTCTCTTCAATTGTGGTTTTCACAACTTTCATCTAAGGCTCACAGCAATCACTAATTTTCTTTGGGAGACCATTAAGGTGTATATCCTAATAATATAATATATAAAAATACAAAATGTACATGAATGGAGTGAATGCACACAGCATCAGCAGAAGCCAACTATTAACCGATGCATCGATTCAGGACATCTTCAGTTTGATCCATGTTTATTTGCCTGACCTTGTTTTCATTAGAGAACTGAAATTATTTCAGTGTAAAAACTGGAGTGTATTTTATCAAAAAGTTCATTCAAGAAAAAAAAAAAATGTTCTAATATATTTCATAATAGATGTGTACATATATTTCATAAGAGTGTGTAAGAGTATGGCCAAAAAAATTGAAGTTAGCTATATTTGCATTAGATATATGTTTATCTATATGTTTTATATACTTTTTATTTCACACTAATAGATATATAATGTAAGAACACACCATATTGGACTAAAAATATTTCCTTAGCACAAACAAAAAAACATAAAAGAGCTCAGTATGCTTTAACTTTGTTTTGTCAATTAAGTTATAGTGATTACATCACTGGTGCCGCCTAAGCACGAATTTACACGAGATACTAGATTAGCAACTAGGTCCCACCTTTTTACAGTTAAACAAATAAGATGTAACCGTAAATTCTACTCCAACAGCTTCTTTTCTCGCGCTTCCCGCCTGTGGAACTCCCTTCCACAAGTCTGCTTTCCCGACAATTACAATCTCCAGGTGTTTAAATGTAGGGTCAATAGACACCTCCTATCACACTAACTCCCAACTATTCTCACAACACTCATCTACCCAACCCTCATTCTCGGTATCCTTACCCGCCTATCACCCACCCTCTGTCATTTCCTATATTTAATCAGCCTTTCTCCACTCTACGTAGCCCCCTGCACAGTAGTGGCAGTGACATGCCTTGCTCGGGGTGAAACGCTTATAAAAAAATAAAATATATATATATATATATATATATATATATATATATATACACAAGGATATTTTCTGTCTGAATATTACCCAGATCAACAAAGACTTGATTAAGACTAGAGGACACAGTGGTTGAAACTTTATAAGAAAGATAAGGAAATTAGTCTGACTTTAAATAATGTAAATATTATGTAAGTTTCTTTTCTTGCACTTCCCGTTTGTGAAACACTCTTCCATTTGTTCACTTTCCTGATAGCTACAATCTCTAAAAGTTTAAATGTAACGTCAATTGCCATCTTCTATCTCCTTGATTCCCATCTATCCCTTATCCTTTCTTCGACATTCTCTGTAGCTTGTTTTTCCTTTCACACCCGTGGCAGTTCTCCTTTGATTGAGGTAAAATGATTATTAAAATAAAGAAGGTATAGGCAAATTAATTTTACTTTTTTTTAAGCATATAAGATTCCTGGCTAAAGAGTTAATTTCTCATGCCATCAACATTACAATTAGGCTACTACTACAATGATCTCTTCATATGTGTGTACATATGTGAATAAGCCTAATGATAATAAAAATCATTTCATACAACAAATATTTTTCAACATGATCTTCTTAAACAAATCTGTAGTGATCACAAATTGAAATTTTCAGCTCAAAATTCAACATTTGTTAGCCAACAGACTTATTGATCCAAGAAGATAGCCTCATTACTGCAAAGTGACCAAAATAAAATTCTGCAGGTCACAAGAAGGAGGAGTCTATTCATCATGTCAAACAGTATCCTGCTTCAAAAATACTAACCAATTTGATAAAAGACAGCACTAGTAATCTCATAGGAATTTTTTTTTAAATAATTTATCCCAATACGATGATAAACCTGCTAAGATGCATGGCATTACTGAAATTAAAAAAGACTAAGAGAAATGAAAAACCATTAAGGAGAGAGGAATAAAAGAACAGAATTCAAGGAGACAGACGATAATGACTGACATTTTATTTAAATTTTTGAAGATCAAAGTTGACAGCAAAGCAAGAAGCTGGAAGAGAGTTCCACAATCGATATGCGCAAAAGAAACTATTAGCATAGAATTTATAGTTACATCTAGCAATTTCAACAATAAAATGAGACCTAGCTGACAATCTAGTACATTAAATTCATAAAGCCTATGTACCAAAGGGAATTTCATCAGAATAATTATCTTGAAAATATTTATAGAAAAAGCACAAGGAATCTATGTTACAGTCATGTGAAAGTGAAGCTGAGAATGTTTCTTCCTTTTTTGAGTAAAGTACACAATATGATGCATGTTAAGGTGCAGTGGATATCAGTTTTTAAATGAGAAATTGGTGAGCTGAGTTCAAATTCCAGTTGAATTCCTTGTATTCACTTACACACAAATACCCTTGGGAAAGTATTAATCCATCTCTTTCCTCCAATTATGGGTTAAATAACAGGATAGATTGGGTTCTATAGCGTTGGCCAGCAACCAGTCTACCACAGAAAGTAATGGCAACCTACTGCGGAATAATCTTCTGCCCAGTCAGTCATGTTTCTTTCAAGACATGATCGTCCACGTATGGCACTTAACTGACTGACATAACAGCATACAGTTTGTTTTTGTTTTGTTTTTTTTCAAATAGGCTCACAAAAGTCAGATTAGGCCAAAAATAGAGTATCATTGTCATGTCTAGGCTGGAGTTACACAATTCTCACTTTCCAGCTTTGATAGAGTTTAAAATCATTTATGCATTCTAAAGATCATTTTTCCACTCTACACTCTCTTTCCCTACAGACATAATGTTGCAAGCCTATCATTATTTCCAAGGTAAGTGTTTATATGAGCTCTATTCTTTAGATTCACTAATTCAGACCCTTATAGCTATGACTCACAATGTTACACCCATAAAATCAAATCACCCACATTTCCTCCATATTCCATTTGTAAGATAGAAGTTTCAGTTAGCTTTTTCTACAGAGATCTGCTATTTTCTGGTACAAACTTCTGCATGGATGCTTCCCTGAACACTACAATCAGCCGTCATTTATGCTCCCTATTCTCATAATTTTCACTTCCTTCTACTTCCTCTTCCACTACATGAACCGAAGCATATTACTAGATTTGCAACTAGGTCTCAATTTTTTACTGATGAAATAGCTAGATTGTAACTGTATGTTACATTTTAATAATTTCTTTTCTCACAATTCTTGTCTGTGGAATTTTTCTGGTTTCTTGCTTCCCTACCACCTACAATTTCCAAAAATTTAAACAAATACAATATCAATCACCAACTTCTATCTTCCAGAATCTTGTTCTTTTATCCTTTCTCCTCCCTAAATTTTTCTCATTCTCTTTTTACTCTCAATAATTCCTGGTATTTTAGTGGCTTTGTTTGGGGTGAAATGATTTTTAAAAAAGTGTCAAAAGGATGATTTTTGCCCTTGACAGCTTTTATTGTAACTACCTTCACTCCTCAATGTTTTTTGTTTTAAAAAGTGAAGATGAGAATTGGAATAAAAGCTAAACATATGATGAAAGTGAATTTATTTAAATTTTTTGCTCTTTGAATTTACAAGAAAATTAAACACTATTTATTAGACTGTATATTTACAAGAATAATTTTATACTTTTAAGATTATTAAAACTAATACAATATTTATCATTTACCGACTTATAAAGAAATAAATATGAAAGTTTTTTTTATTCATAAATTATTCATTATTATTTACACCTTTCATGAAGTTCAAATTGATTGGCAATTAGCCAATGCTTTGCCAACCATTCCAATAAAAGATCTAATAAATAGTTTAAGTAGACAATCTTATAAATATATAGTGTTTATTATTACATAAAAACAGTGCTTAAAATTAAATGAGACTCCAGGAAAAAAAAAAAAAAAAAAAAGAAAAACACATAATTATGTAAAGGGAAACACTATTCATTTCATTAATTCATATAATGTCACACACACACACACACACACACACAATGTCCCCCAAAATCACAATGATCCTTACTCCAAGAAATTCAGAAATAGAAAGATAAATTGTGTGCATAAAGTGTGTGGATGTGAATGTGGTTTAACAGTTAATGGCTAAGAACAAGATATCAGAAAACTGAGTTTGTTGCGTTCACTTTTGCACAAATACTCTTGGGAAAGGTATGGATTCATTTCATCTGCCCCCAACTATGGATTAAATATCAAAACAGATAGACTACCATGGTTAAAGAGCTCAAAGAGAATAACAACTGAATTCAAAACACATGTAGTCTGGTGTAACACATAATATGCATTTGTCATTGTGACTTTGTGGGGCATTAACATATAGACATAAATATATATATATGAAATGTGTATGTATATATATATATATATATATATATATGATCATGGATTCCATAATAATCTTGACTACAATTGACAGTTTTACTTGTTTAACCATTTCATCGCAACCAAGGCAATAAAACTACTAAGATACAATGGGTAATTCCGTGTGAAAGAATATGTGCAAAAGAAAAACATTCAGAATGCAATGAGGTGTTGCTGTTGTTGTTATTTGTAAGCTCTTTAAAAGATAAATAAAAAATCTGATGTTATCACTTGGTCAGATTTCTGAAAATAGATAAGATCAACATTAACAAAATCTGCTTTTTAAATGGTCTAGACCTTTTTCTTAGAAAATATTTTTTTCTTGATGTTAATGCCTGAAAAATTATGACTGTTCCAAGATAATTTCTAACTATCAAATGATAAAAATGTAAGATTAAGATTTTTGTTCATACTACAATGATAAAATACAGTGGATTTATCCCTAAACTTAAACACATATATTAAAAAAAATCTTTAACTCTTGGTGAAAAGTATGCAAAACTTTAATAAAATAATCGAAAACATGTAAAAGAAAAGCATGAATAAGAATATGCGAAACTGTAACAATAACTACCTTTCATACCCAACAACATGACAACATGACACTAATTTTAAAACTAATAAAATATTGCTATAAACTTACGAAAATTGAATTTTTCTCCACTATAAATGAGCCAAAATATATTTTCCTTTTTCCTCTGCTATTCCAAATAAAATAACTTAAAATTATAGCATTTCATAAGTTCATTAAAAAGATATACAATAAATATATATTACAAGGATCACCTCAAATTTAATGCCTCTTATGTTAAAGATAACCAACAGCAGCAGTCTGGCAAGACAGCATCTGACATGAAAGTGCACACAAAACAGTTATGAAAATGAAATCCTCCATGTAGAAAAAAATTATACCATTAATATTCATTAATCATTGCTGAACATTTATAGAAACCAAATAGTGGATTTCAGCAGAGTTACATAATAGGTAATCCATTTCGGCAGCTGCCAACCTAACAAATGAAGACCTCTTGAGTGCCACTGATAAAAATCCTTGCCAGAGTCAGTGACCACAGGTTGAGTATCCTTTATCTGAAATTACAAAATCTGAAGTTTTTTTTCTGGTGCTGACATGACTAACCACAAATGAGAAATTTCAGAAAGCACTTAGAAGGTTCCTAAAAGATATGCAGCTGTTGTCATCTACCCTGAATGGGGGTTTCACAACCTATCTACATTGGCACCAGTTTTTTTTTTTTTATTATTATTATTAGAAATCATCACAGCAACACCTTCGTTTGTGGATTACTTACCAGGTGTTTCATGCTCAGTAAAGATTTTATTCAAAATGTCAAAAAGTCCTACATTTATATATATTTTTGTTAAGTAGTGATCATGTTTATTTGTACATGTACAGAAAGTACAAAACATTATTTTTAAAAGAAATCTTAATTTCACCACTTAAAAAGCTGTGTGAGCATAACATGACTAGTGTATCTGTATGTACACAGAGTTTATTAAATTTTACATAAAACTACCTTCAGCGTATATGTCATTTACATAAAACTACCTTCAGCGTATATGTCATTTACATAAAACTACCTTCAGCGTATATGTCATTTACATAAAACTACCTTCAGCGTATATGTCATTTACATAAAACTACCTTCAGCGTATATGTCATTTACATAAAACTACCTTCAGCGTATATGTCATTTACATAAAACTACCTTCAGCGTATATGTCATTTACATAAAACTACCTTCAGCGTATATGTCATTTACATAAAACTACCTTCAGCGTATATGTCATTTACATAAAACTACCTTCAGCGTATATGTCATTTACATAAAACCTTAGCCTTCACGCGTATATGTATTAGATGTGTTATGAAATATAAAAGGTATATTGTGTTTATGCTTGGGTTCCATTCCCAAGCTGCCCCATTTTATAGATGCTATATAAAATTAAATAGTCTGTATTCTAAAATCCTGAAAACTCTAAAAACTGAAGTACTTCCAATCCCAAGAATTTAGGATAGGGAATTTTTCTTTTCTTTTTCCAGAACAAAAAAATTTGCTAAATAAATGATCAGAAGTAATGTCCAGATGTAATCGCACCTATAGATACATCTTAGGATAATACAAATCCGGATGAAAGTGTTTTAAGATCCTTAAATAACTCCTCCTTAATTTTGAAAATTTTCAATTGTTTAAAAATTCCAATCACACGTTCATAAAAATCCTTGTTGTAGGTTTGAAAAACGTTGGAAAATCAGTTATTATAAATTGCGTAAGGATACCAAAAGGTTGAAACATAAGTTGCAAAAATAACTCATTTCCAAATGAAAAATATTCAAAAGCTCTACAATATAAATGCATTGAGCACTTTTTAATACAACTGGATACCAGTCTGATTGAATTAGGACCAAAACTAATATAAACTACCGACCATAATTATTAGGCCACCACAGTTTTTTTTTTAAAAAATGATGTATTTTATACTATTTTTAGTATTTATTGCCAAATGAAAATAGAATGGTTCTTTTGTTATTATTACTTTGCAAAATTTTACATGGCAAGGAAGCAAAGATGAACTCGTCCAAATCACCCTAAATTTTCTTTATTCTTTCATTGATGAAACTGCAATATAGGTAATTATTAAATATTATAAATTCATTTGATACACATGTTATTGTGCAGTATTAACAAAATAACCATTCTATTTTCATTTACAATTATTCACTTGGCAATAAATACTAAAAAAATAGTATGAAATACATCATTTTTTTTAAATACTGGGTTGGCCTAATAATTATGGCTGGTAGTGTATATCTCCAGATAAAGAGAACTAACAGGTTTAGAATCCAAAGTTCTCCAACATTTACTTTTTAAAAAGGTGGTCAATACAACATAAATTGTTGAGCATAATATAGTTAAATTTTTTTAATTTTAATAAAAATAACTAATTATAATTAAATTTGTTTTTTTTAATTAGTGAGATTAATATTAATATATATATATATATATATATATATATATATATATAACATAGAATATTTGGTATATAAGTCAGGTAAATTTCAATAGAGATGAACTCAAATGAACTCAAAAGAACTCAATGTTAAATTTATTTAATTTAACAGAGTAATATAATATAGAAAAATTTTAGATATTCTACAATTTCATGGCAGCAAACCTTGCTGCTCATCAGACCCAAATGATACAACAGTTAATATTCAAAATAATCCAGAAAATAATGACACACAGACACTCATGTGCCCATATCTAGAAAAGACATTTGTAATGGTAATCTACAAAAATATTTTCTCGCTCATTCAAAAAACCCAAAGAGAAAAATAAAAATAAAAATATAGAAAATTAATGAAGGGAAAGAAAAAAAAAAGGAAAGGAGAATGAACAGTATAAAGAGAAAGGAAGTTAATGTCTTAGATTGACACCAGCATCTATTGCAATTCATCTGCTTTCATAGAAAAACATGACATGGAAATTCAACATTAAAAATTTCGTTTAAATATAATGGGATATATTTACGGTAAAAAATAAATTGTAAATCATACTTTTTAATACAAATTATATACACACACACAATATTAAATGATGGACTTTATTTGCTCATAGATTTTCTTCCAACTGTCAGTTTCAGGTGATATGTTTGCTCTGCTTTTTTTATATTTTATATTAAGCACTATATCTTTATAGTGTTTAGATGTTTGATCAAAATGTTATTATTGTTAAAAACAAATTTAAGCGGAAAAACAAGGGAAGTAATTAGCATTAACAAATAGTACGTAAATAGTCTGAAACTGTTACAAGGGAAATAACTCTTACATGATGATTATTACTGAAAAATTGAAAAAGGTAGATATTTACAGCAATTAAACTTTGTATGGTACAAGCTTAGAATAAAGGCACCAAATAAAGTTCAAATTCAGTGCTAATAGTCTTCGAGAAAAATGAAAATTAACTGCTAAAATTTAGATTAGTTAAATAATTTAAGCATGTAAAATACTGCTTTCTACCTGGACAAAGCTTTTGATCAATTTGAAAAATAAATTTGAAAAATGATGTTGCCTCAAACTATGCAGCAAATTTTGCTTCAGTGATAATATTGAACAATTATACAAGGAACAAAATAAGCTGAAAATAATATTTACTATCAAAAGATAAAATACTTTCTCTAATTAAGAATTTGCAAACTGAACAAATTTCATCTTAACATAATTCAACAATGTAAAATAAAAAAAAAATAACTCTTATATGTTGTCTTCTTAACATAGCTTAAAACGTTAGTATTTTTTTTTTCTCTCTGGGTTAAAATGGCTTCCAAATCATCACTAGAATTTCTAATTTGTGCATATAATCTTTCCCAAGAAGTCATGTCAATTCAGCTAATAAAAAGGAATCTGTGAAGAGCCATAAACACCTATGTTCTGAAGATATATGACATCTTGAAAAAGGAAATCTCATAATGATTGAAAGAATATCTTAACAGAAATTCTCAAAAAAGTAAAGAAAAGACATGTTCACTGAAATCTTAACAGATTTTATATAATTTGAGATTGAGTTACATGTCACAATCTTAAAGATCACAAAATGTAGAAGTTAGACGATTTGCATTTTTTTTTTTTAAATAATTTAAAAACAAAAAAGAAACCCAAAATGTGTAAAAAAATTACATTAAACTATTTAGATAGTGTTTGAGAGAGAAGTGAAGAGTTACTTAGAAAGAGGAGGAGAGGGGTTAATAAGAAAGAGAGGAGAGTAGGGTCAATGAGTGTAGGAAGAGATCAAACAGAACAGTACATAATATATTTACCATTGTGCACAGCCCACATAATTCGAAATGCCGGGCCACCCATTTCATCAAATGGTTTCTTTCTTGTAAAAACTTCCCACAAAATTATGCCCCAGCTAAAGACATCACATTTTTCACTGTAATTGCATCCTGAAATCAGAAACAACAATGACAATTAGATCCTTGCCTAAATAAACGATATTATTCTTAACATGACAGAAATTACATGCTTGTTACTAATTTCTATTATGAAAAATGTTTCACAAAAATGATTAATTATTAAAACATTTCATTTTTTTCTCCAATTTTGCATGCCAAAAGTTTTCAACCTTGAATTTTGGTTATTAATTCTGCATGTTTTTACAAGAAATTCATCTATTTATTACAATGTACATACAAAACCATCTATGCATAGACTATTGAAATAAATTTAATATACCTAATTAAAGTGAAAATAATATTTTATACTTGTGTATTAACAATTTACATTATAGTAAATACAAAATTTACACTTCAGCATCAATTTAAGAAGAAATTTTAAATAAAATAAAATTCAATACATATGCAGTACATTTATTTAATGCACAACATGCATTCATCTTTATATAAAAGATATAAATAATTACTCATTAATAAACTATAATCTTATGTGAATCAAAAGTATATTAACCACAAATGTCTTTAGGAAGTGTACTTTCATACTTAGCATTTTAAGCTTGACAGTTATTAGATGAATTTCGATCTGAAATTTTAATTACATATTCGAAGGATTGTTAAGTGCATGGACAAGAATGGAGATTATATTGAAAACAAATATTGTGTAATTTCTTTTTATCATTAGGCATTGTCTGTTTTAATCATTCCACTTTATAAAGGCAACTAAGACACAATGGGATACCAAGAGAGAGAACAATAAAAGACAGAAGATAACAATTGACATTGCATTTAAATTCTTGAAGATTAAAGCCGACAGGAAATCAAGAACCGGAAAGAGAGTTCAACAAGTGAGAAGTGTGAGAGAAGAAACTATTAGTATAGAACTTACAGTTACATCAAACTATTGCACCTGTAAAATGATGAGACCTTGTCACCAACCTAGTACTGTACTTAAATTCATAAAGTTGAAGTAAAAGATGTAGGTATGTCACGGTGGTGGGGAAGGTGACTTAAGCTGAGATGCAAGGTCAGGAGCAATAACATCACAGATTCTTTTTTGTATTTTATCAAGCATCTCTAAATACAGAGCAGAAGTGCCAGATCAGCAATATTCAATATGTGCTCAAAGACTTTTAACCACATAGCAAGATAAGTGTTTAACTTTAGAATATTTCTGATTGAATTTTATGAAAGCCAACCAAAAATGTATACACAAAGACCAAGCATAGTATTTTATTCTGGATATATTTTCATAAATTATTGACAACTTTTTTTTACAATAATGTTCACCCCTGTACAAGGCCCAAGAGCCACTCGAGGTAGGGGGGGGGGTCACAGAGTAAGCAGCAAAGGGCACAGTTTAGAAGAATATGTAGAGAAGAAAATGGTTAACCAAAAACAAGATTAAGATTGTAATAATCAGGGAAGAAGCCTCTTGGGAGTCGGTTTCACAAAGTAGGAGCTTGAGAACTTACATCATATCAAAGGAATACAAACAGAATGTGGATGGTCTGGTACAATATGTGTGGCATAGCAGGTCTCAGCTGTGAAGTTTAGTTGGGTGTACATTAACAGTTTTACTCTCCTTCCCCCTTAGATTGTCAATTTAAACATTTGAATCCATTATTTTAATACCCAGAGACTTACTGAAATTTCAGAACCAAACTGACAGCATCTCTGTACCTTACTCAGTATCCTTCCAAGTATGAGCTTATTTGCTTAAATGGTGATTCCAAGTCCCCTAGTTACATGATTCAGCCTAATAACACTAACATTAGGGCCATGAGATAATGGTCAACCTGAGACTTGAACAAGGTTAAGATTTTAATGATAAGAAAGAAGCCTCTTGGGAGTTATTTCCCAATTAACATTTCTTTTTTAAAGTGTTAAAAATTCAAGATCCATCATTTTCTACATAAAATTTGATTTCATTTGTAATATAATTAATCAAATTTTGCATAACTAACTTTCTTTACGAAATGGAGATACAACACTATAAAATTTGTCCATTTTATAAATATTAACTAAAATGATTAACCTTCACCCATTTCATAAAATTAAAGACATAACAGCCCTATGGTCTATGAGTAAAACGCTTCTGCAGATACATTTAATACAGAACAATATGTAACAACCAAATCTTATACCCCAAAAATGTGTTGCATAACAAAAAAAAATAATAATTAACTTTACAATGAGTATATCATGATACAGAGCTATATTTCTTGAAAATAATTTCAGGATTTAATTACGTATGTATAAAATTTCTTTAGTATGTTTGTAAAATTATTAATCCCTTCAGTGGAAATTTATGAAATAATATAAACTTATGTAAGCTGTGGGATTACTGCCCCTGGATTAGTTATAGGCAGCATGATTTTTTAAAAGCCTCACTTTCTCATGACACCAACTACATACTTTACCTCTCACATGTAACAACCAAGGATTTTGTATAAACATTTATCAACTTCAGATGATTAAATTTCTTTCTTGTAAAAAAAAAAGAAAATAATTTTGATACAATATATGATTGTTTGGAATCTATAATTTGTTCTTTTTTACTATTCTCTATTTCATTACACTATGTCATTATCTTGAATTAAATGAAACTTTAAATATAGTTTATGAAACAGTTCAGGTGTCCCTAAAAATGATTATTTCATCCTGTCCCACAATAAAGTTAATAGAATAATAGACTCGTTAAAGACTCATTACTACAAAATAAATATCACTCAAAGCAGTGTGTGTGTGTATATGTGTGTGTATAGGACAAAATCAAGACAAGAATTGTTGATATACAATGAAGCTCATTAAACTGGGAGTGAAAGAAAAACTCTTAATAGAGTTTGACCACTCACAGCCATTGGGAGCAACACTTATCTATCTCCACTCAATCTTGACACTAATATTATAAGCTGGGAACTGTAATTTATGAATTTTCCTAATTAAGCTGACAGGAAGAAGGAGTTCAAGTTGCATAAAAGAGAAACTGTTTGGCAAGATAAGTGTCCATTAATGCCAACACTATAAAGAGGGAATCCTATTTGACACACTTCAAAATGCTAGTCAATCATCACACTTTTGTGGCATTACCACAACAATCAACTAAAAATGCAGTAACTGAAATCTAACAAGATGCTGGCCGATGATAATTTTTCTGCACCCAGCCACAGCAATCATGCAAGAAGCAGCACATGGAACCTTACCAGATGCTGGTTCATCATGCCCATTTCTTTGTACCCAGCCACAGCAATCACACAAGAAAGAGCATCTAGAACCTTACCAAACACTGGCTCATCATGAGATTTTTTTTCTACAGTGATCACCCAAAAAAAAGAATCTGGAACCTAACCAGATGCTGCTATAAGATACTGCATTGTAAAAGCAAATTTCATAAAGAGGAGACATTACATAACTACTATCATTTGCCACTTATCAATTTAACAATTTTTCCCTCTTAATTTATGTCATTTCATGCTGAATGTGCTAAAAACCAAGACGTTTAACCTTGACTATCAAATAGAATTACATTTTCTTCATAACTTACCTTCAAAAACTTCAGGGGCCATCCAAGCAGCACTGCCTTTATTGTTTGTCATGTGAGTTTGAAACTCACAGGCTGTACCAAAGTCACAAATCTTCAGTACAGTTCCACCCATAATCAGCAACAGACTGAGAAAAACAAAAGCAATATTTTCAAAATAATTAAAAAAAAAACAAAAAAAAAAAATCAATAAAGATTAACTCATGGTTTCAATTCATGGTGGTAGAACAAAAAAGAAATATTGTTTTATTAACCTTCATTAATCTACTGAAGAGAAAAAGATGTAAAGCAATAAAATAAGTACTAAACAAGGAAATCACCACCACTTGCTAAACGAAATAAATTATAAGAGATCATAATGAACATCAAATAAAAAAAGCTTACATAACAGTATTTACAAACTATAATAATAATAAACTAATATTAAAAAATTGACAAGTTATATATAGATGTATTTTGTGGTGTTGTTCATAGTTAATGTTATTTACTCAAGACCACAATGTACTGTTTGGAAAATAAATTTTTTGTATAACTTCAAATACATACATGAAAATAACCACACATTAAGTTAAAAATAAAGGTTGTCCTTGATAATAGATAAAAGAATAACCAAAAGCACTCAGATATGCAGAATTTTTGGACAGTTTTTACAGATTTTATGTCCAGAAAAAAAAAAAAAGAAACACTTGTACAAACACAAGAAAAATCAAATAAAAAGATTAATTGCATTGCCTTGTCAACTGTCTTTAACAGAACTTGTATAAAAGAGAAATTGCTGGTCAAATACACTCTTATATATATATATATATATATATATATATATATTAATGTATATTTGAGCACCAATCTTTCAATTTAAACATGTCTCGTCAAAAAGAGAGATTTTATTAGTTTTTGACTTAATTTTTCCAGTATTCTTACACGTTTCCTTTTTGCTGGAGATAAGGAATGTAAAAATGTTCCATAGTTTTCAACTTTCCAAGTGCTTTCAGCCTCTTCACAGGCTATTTTCAAGGATGTTATTTTTCCAGTGTTGTTATGTCCTCATGTTTGACTGTAATGTAATTTTTTTTTGTTTTTTAGTATGGTTTTTGTTATTAAGAAGACAAGAGTTCTCACTGGTGGGTTTAACAAAATGTTTCTTGATTTCATTATAGAAATAAAAACAAAACGAATTTATCACTTATCTGTATAAAAAACCTACCACTAAGAACACTTATCTTAATTATAATAGCCAATGCCCAGAAAGATATGAAACAGCAGTAATAATGAATTTCTTAAATGCCCACATCAAACTTCTTTCTTCCAAAGAATATTTTTTGAGCGAACTAAAACACATAACAAATATTAGGTCAACAATAATTTTCCCAATTACATCAGTGATAAACAAAATTATTCTTACAAAAATACATGATACTAGAATTAAAAATATCATACAAGAAAACAACATATTTTATTGCAGCCAAATGCACATTAATTATAAACAGAATGAATTCTCTACATGAAAAATTATTAAACACCATATTTCTGCTGTAGTTCCTCAAAAACATGTAAAATTTATATCATAGAAATTGGAAGACAGTAAAACTTGTTTCTAATAATAATAATAACAACCCTATCAAATCTAAACTAGCAATGACTAATATAGTGTATGAATTTCAATGCCCTGTACAAGATTGTGTTGTTATAAATCAATTACCTATATTGGCCATGCTACCACTTCCCTGAGTAGACACTTTACATACCACCTATCTAGTAATAATAGTGCAATAAAAAAATATTCATTAACCCATAACTTACAAGAACCCTGAAGAAAAATTTAGTTGAAAATACTATTTTAATCACAATATCAAAAGGCACCTTACTATAAGAGAGGCACTATATATTAAACAATTATCTCTTTACACTATTTAACAGTGGAAATGGAGTTTTTAGTTTTTTTGTTTTTTTAAATAGACCGATGCTCACACGATGCCCACCACACACATCATGCGGCAGCATTAAAGAACTCTTTCTTAAAAAAAAAAAAAAAAAAAAAAGACACTAAATAACAGAAAAAAAATTACATTACAGTCAAACATGAAGACATAACAACAATAAAAAATTTTATTTTTTTATTTCATTTTTCCCATATTCTAACAGGTTTCCTTTTTTGTTAGAGATAAGGAATATAAAAAAAATCCCATAATGATTTTTTCAAGCACTTCCAGTCACTTCTCAAGGATGTTATGTAGGTACCTTCACTAAATCACTAAAAACCAGCATAGGATGAAGAAAAAAGGTTCCAAACTTAAAAACAAACTTTTTCCATCAAAATGTTTGTTATTATTAAAAGAAAAGATCAAAGTATTTTTTAGTTATTTTTTTTTTTAATTTTTAATCATTTCTAACACATTCAAAATTTTGATAAAAATCTGTTTTTATTTTTGTTAGCAGGGAGCCAAATCATTATAAGATGGAAAACATATTATATAACTTACTTTTTTTCCACTTGACAAACACATTAATTTGGAAATTCTTGCAAAAAATCAAATAATTGTCAGATTTTAATGAAACTTTCAGGACTTATTCACAAATGAATGAAATTATTTTTTAAATCATTACTTTTTTAAAAATCTTGATAAAAATATTTTTTTTTACATCTGTTACCCTTCCTCCATGTAAAGTCATGAAATTTCAAGAAATTAAACTTTTTAGGCAAAATTGGTTTGATGAGTTAAATGCAAGACTCATTGAGGAATGTAAATCATCTATTTTTTCAACCCTTTAGTTCCTCTTTTTGAAAATCTGCTCCCAATAGAGAAATAAAAAATAAAACTAGGACATTAATTAGATAAGCTTTAATAAATAATATAAATTAAGGACATTATAGTCTGAAGAAAATTTTTTTCAATTAATAATGAAATTTTAAAAGAGTTATTTTGAATTTTGTTTAATTATAAAATTTTTAAAATATTTCAAAGACGTTAGGTTGTTAAGTTATTAAATGAAAGCTATATTTACTCATCAAAAATTGAAAAGTTTAATACAAATCATTGAGCCATTATATTTTTTAAATAATTTTTAATTTTTTTGTGTATTTGAAGTTTTTTTGGTTTTTTGTATGGTAATTTCTGTGTGTACATTAAAAAGTCATGTTTCACAGTTTCTTCCCTTTACAGGAAAAAAAATTTAGACAATTATGTCAATTGGGATCAATCACCATACACACTTAGCTTATCATGTATCTTTCTGTTGTCACAAGTCAAATCATACGAGGGTGGGGGTCAGAAAGATCAACACTCCATGATTAAGAAATAGTTTTAGTTTAAATTTCAAGCTATGAATAAGTAATAGTTGTGTAAATCAGATTAATTTTAAATTTGCTAATTTTCCAAAAATAACGTCACAGATGTATATTTTATTTTTGCAAGATTTTTAAAACTGCGAATTAACTTTTAAATGTGTTGATCACTCAAAAATAGCCGAAAAATTTTTTAAAACTTAAAAATCTCAAAATTTTAGATTCCAATCAATATAATTTCTGTTTGAAATACACCAGAGTATTTTGCTTACTGGAAATAGTAAATTTAATCATTTAGCTTTCAATTAAAACAAAAATAAAAATTTCAAGAGAACTGGTTTTATTTTTAAAAATATCATTTAGTTATTAAAAATGAGCAGAGATACTAAGTGTTATGTTTTCACTGTTGTTATGAAAATAAAATAAGATTGAGGGTGTGTATTCCTCCCTTTCACATCTGATTACCTTCCCTCTAGCTCATCCCCTCTACAGTGGGAGTTTTGGTGGTCAGGTGTATAAAGAAAACGCGCCAAGAAATGTGGTTTGCCCTGTCTGATGAGACTGATATGGTTGAAACCTGGGTAGTGAGTAAGTGGTGAACATTTCGCCCTTTAATATATTGTTGGCTCTGCATATTCAGTTCTTATGATCATGCATTGAGCACTTTTTTAAATAACCATCTACTGATCAAACCAGCATCTCTTTTACTGTGTTTTTATATTATATATATATATATATACACACACACACACACACACTATAGTCATCCGCAAACAGATCTGTTTCGCTGTATCACAGCTCATCAGTACAGTTAGACTCCGATCACTTCCTAACCCAGGATTGAAACCCGACCGAAATTAAATAAAATAAAACAAAAAAGAAACAACTAGTTTCATCCCTGGGCTTATCAAGTTTATTTCTAGGAATTATAAGTATGTATAATAAAAGATGATTAATAGGGAAAAAAAGAGTATAATGACATTCAAACCCAGCAAGCAGTCTCTGTTTGCAGAGAGAATAATTTTTGAGAGATAATGATTTACCAATACAAGTGGATTCATATCTTTCCCGAGGATATTTTTCATGTAAATGAATATAATGAACCCAAGCAGAATTGAAACTTTCCTCCGATTTCCAATTTAGAGTTGTTATTGTTTACACCACCCACACACCCAAGGTTACAGCACCTGGTATTCCCAAACAGTCAACCATTTAGGTACTGATCAGGCTCGACATTGCCTAAATTTGGTGATCAGTTGAGAACCAGCATTTAAATGTGATATGACCATAAGCCACTTCTACTTAGGGTTAGTATAACATCTCTATACACTGTGAAAAGTCTCACACACCACCACCACCCCACACACAATGTAGCCATCTCTTCATTTCCAGATGGTAAGACATTTGGAAATGTAAGAGAGAAAGATTTGAAGGTGGAAAAGTAAAATGTAAGAAAGAAAACCTAGAGAGAGAGAAAAGAAAAGATATAGAGCAAGAGTGACTAAACCACAGCTCACAAGACACATGTGGCTCTTTGACCTTTAATATGCGGCTCATGAAAATGTTAGCTGAGCTTTTTTTTTCTTTTTTTTTTTTTTAAAAAATCACAGTTAATACAAAAGGTAAATAAAACAAATTTCAAGCTTTACAATTATTTACTGGGTATGAATTGAGACCCCATTAGATTAAAACTTAAATTTAATGTTCATGTGGATGCAACAAAAATGGATATGGTGTAAGTTTTGTTCATGTCTTGCAACCTTCAAACATCTGAACCTTATCATACATGGCTCTTATATTAAGTTTGGCTACCCCTGATATAGACAGGCGAGGGCATCTTCAGTTTTATTATTGCTTTAAAGCTTTCATTTTTTAAAATAGGTTAAGCTTCCATTTCTGTTGAAACAAGACAAAAATATTACATAGGAAGCAAGATAATTACTACTGTATTGGTCTACTGGGTTTATTAATAACAATGAATGCATAACTCTAGTAATTACCATATTTGTGTCAAAGACAAGAAATTTATATACCTGAAGAAACACAGGCCAAACTGAATTTTTCTACTCACATATATAATACTTCAGCTGTGTTCAAATTCCAGTCAAATTCGTTGCATTCACTTATGCACAAATATCCTTGGGAAAGGTATTAATAAGTCTCTTCCCTCCAGTTATGGGTTAAATAACAGGACAAACAGTTCTTTAGCTTTGGTTGGCAACCAGTCTACTGCAGAAAGTAATAGCAACCTACTGTGGGAGAATCTTCTGCCCAGTCAGTTATGTCTCAAAAAGAGACATGATCACCCAAGCGCGTATCACATATGACACTCAACTGACTGACTTTATGAATTAAGTAATTGCTACATACAGTGAATAATTTAAAATAGCCAAAGAGTGTATACAACTCTTTTGCTCAGTCAGAAAATTTGTAATGCTAATTTACTTCATATAAATGGCCACACCTGTGGATACATTTCATGGCAGAAGTCTTCATTTTCACCCCATCTCACAAGACCACAGATAGTAGATTTGGGTAATCCTTCACATTAACAACATAAATAATCTGTCAAAATTCCGTTTCATTTAAATGGCAGAAAATAAATTTCATATTTACACTATATTCGAATTATTGTCATCATCTTTATCAAAATCTTTTAGCCAAATATGAATAGTGTAAATAATGATTCCTCATCCCAGAAAGTTAAACAAAAATTATCATTTTATATTTTTTTTCATTATAAATATTATCATGAACAATGGCACTCTGGTAATTTGAACATTTTACTTTCTTTAGTTATATTATTACTCGCAGTATAGCCCGGCATTGCTTGGGTGTAATGAAAGCTTTAAAACTAATCCATGGTCCTGGAGCTCAGACTCAGCCTAAAGAATATTTGTGTGAAGTTTGGTGAGAATCGGATAAAAATTGTGGATTTGTATAAAGACAGATAAACAGACACACACACAAACATCTTGCCTTTTATACATATATATTATCAATTTTCTGCACTATTGTAAGAACTGCAACCTTGAAACTTCTGAATATCATTTCTTATGTCTTTGTCTATAAGTGTATCAAATTTTATTAAAATCGGACCACTCCTTCTATAACCCAATTTTTTCGATTATCAATATTTATCGTGGTACCTTGACAAAAAACCTTGCTAAGAACACACACAGACGCTTATAGTACAACTATGTAATTTTTCAAGAAAATCAGTTCAGCCGTTTCGGTGTCTATAAGTAATGGACACACAGACAAAGCTCCATTTATAAATAAGATTAGATAGATAGATATGGGTAAGCGGAAAGACTGAGAATAGTGTAAAAAGACAAGCAGACAAATAGAGAAATATATGTAATCAGATTGAGATAGATAGATAGATAGATTTGGGCAGTAGGTACATTTTTTGAAGAGCATGTTAAGATTTTGTACTTGGTTATAGTTGCTATATAATTTTTGTGCTTTTTGCAATCTGTTAAGATGATTGACAGTGAGAAATTGGTTGCAGTAGATACACTAAAGTATTGTAGTAGTAGTAGTAGTGTGAGAGAGAGAAAGAAAAAAGTTTGTGTTCCCAATTCTTATTCTGTTGAACACTATCTCTTGTCTAAAGTCAACCGATGGTTCTATAGCCTTCTTTTCTTACTGTCAGTTGATTGCCAGCTTATTATTTGGGAACATGTTCCAAATTGCTTGCCATTTGCTTTTGATGCATTTCATAATTTTGTTTTTATAATCTGTATATGGGAGTTTGATGTTGGTTATTTTCATTGCCTATTTTGCCAGTGTGTCAGCTTCAGGGTTTCTCTTGATGCCTATATGGCTAGGAATTCAAGCCAATATTATTGTTTTATGCTTTATTAAATAGTGACGAGTTTCTAGGGTTTCTTGTATATAAGGATGATTTGTGTTCTTTTCTTTAATTGATGTTAAACTAGATAGGGAATCTGAGGTTATTATAAACTTTTTCTCTTTTGAATTTTTTATCATTTTAAGTACCATCTTAATGGCTTGTAGTTCAGCTGTATAGATGAATGCATTATTTGGTAGCCAGATTTGTCTGAGGCTGCTGTGCCTATTCTATCAAGATTATTTGATTCGTCTCTCTAGATTGTTTATACCCATATTTGTCTCTTAATTCACGATACTTAATTTTGTTAAAAAAAAAGAGAAACAATGTTAGGTCTATGTGAGGTTTGAAGAAAGTCCATATTTACTGTAACTGTTTTTATATTATCAAGATCTTTGTTTATTTGTTTTAGTGCTTCATTAGCTCAAAGTCCAAGAGAAAGCTGTTGGTTTATTTCTATAGAACTGGATATATTGAGGTTCATATGATTTTTGGTGTGGATAATTTTCTCATTCACTTACGCGCAAATACCCTTGGGAAAGGCATTAATCCATCTCTTCCTTCCAGTTATGGGTTAAATAGCAGGACAGATTGGGTTCTATAGCCTTGGTCGGCAACCAGTCTACCGCAGAAAGCAATGGCAACCTACTGCGGGATAATCTTCTGCCCAGTCAGTCATGTCTCTTTCAAGACATGATCGTCCAAGCGTGTTGCCCGTATGGCACTTAACTGACTGAATTTTCTCATCCCAGAGATATAGATGGTTCATTGTCTTCTATATAGAGACTCTGTATGGGTGAGGTTCAAAAGGCTTCAAGACTTAATCTCAGTCCTTGATTTTATATAGTTTTTTAAAGATAGTATTTACATGTGCCACTGTAAATGATGCATCCATAGTTTAATTTTGATCCGATGTGTGACATATTCTGAGCATTACTTTTTGGTCAGCACCCCAATTCAGTTGATATGACTTTTAGAAGCTCCAAAGTCTTGGCATTTTTACTTAAAGGTAATCAATATCTGTATTAAAGTTAAATTTACTATCTAGTATGATTCCTAGATATTTCATTTATTAGACGATGGGAAGCTAATTTAATTTTAAATCAGGGTGGTAGGCAGTTTTTTTTTTTGTTTTTGTTTTTTGCATAAATGCATTAAAACAGTTTTATAGAGAAACAGAATTCATTTTCATTTGTCCATTTTTCTATCTTGCTTAAACATATTTGCATATATCATTCAAGGAAAGGCATATTTGATGGTAAGTCTGATATTGAAAGATATATGTGCATTTGGTTATTAAGATGATGATTCTAGTAGAAATTCTATAATTTTACCAGCTCAATTAGGGTTCCTACAGACCCACAGTTTACTGTATGCATTAAAATCTCCCATTAGGAGAAAAAAAAGTGAAAAGTTGGCCAATTAGCCTTTCTATTTCAGTATTATTCAGTTTGTATTTTTGAGGAATATAAATTGAACATATAGTTATTGTCTGATGAATTGGAGGTTTTACTGCCGTAGTCTGTAAATTTGTGTTTAATTGTAGTTTTCATGGGGTATTGATTTTTTTAACCAATACTGAAGTACAGCCACTTGGTTTATTTTCTATTGTTGATACACTTATTTCATAATAAGTTTCATATCCTTTAAAGGAGATGTCAGTTTATTAAAGAAAGATCTGCTGCAAGCATACCATATATAAATTGTCATCTGTAAGGAGTTGTTTTATTTCTTCATGGTTTGGTTTAACACCTCCACAGTTCTATTGTATGATGCTTGTGTTTTGTTTGTCTATTTGAGTGGTAATTATTTTAGCGAGTAGCTCTTAAGGATGACTATGCTTTTGGTTATCTATTTCCATACATTCCATACTTTCAATACTATTTGTTTTCCTTTTCTGTGAACTTGTTCTTCACCAAGTATTTGTATGTCCTTGATTATTTGGGTTCTTTTCATTTTTTTTTTTCTAATTATCTTTATGTGGATTGTCATTCTGTTAACTTAATTCTGTTTTTTTTAGATTTCAATTTTGTTTTGAATTGAGGTTTGATTGGTTTTTGTTCTGTCAATTTTTATATTGGAGTTTTTTATGTTTTTTCTTGCTTCTGAGTAGGGAATATTTGGGGTAGTCTCATTTGGGCATGTGATCTGTGTGATTAGGATCATTCTCCATATATTTTCACATACCAGCTTCCTTATACATTGATTCTTACCATAAATATACCTTTGGCAGTTGAAGCATCTTAATGGGTTTGGAATATATGTTTCTACTTTGAAAACAGCATGTTCAATTTTTATTTTCTGTGGTGGTTCCGGTGCATCAAAGGTAATGATATAAGTGTTGGTATCTATAGTTCTATCATTTTGTTCTGTATTTTGATAAAATTATTGTTCTTAATTTCCTCTAGTGTACACAGTCAAAGTTCAATGCTCTTTACCACACCTTTGGAGGAATTTAAAAATTGATGTGGGTAGACCCTTATCTTTCTTTCATGAAATTTGGTCATACTTAGTACAGTTTCAGCATCATGTTTTTCTTTGATTTCTATCAGTAATATATTATTTCTTATCTTTTTTTTAACTGTTTTTGGAGTTATCTGAGACTAGCAGTATAGCCCGGCATTGCTCAGGTGTAATGAAAGCTTTAAAACTAATCCATGGTCCTGGAGCTCAGACTCTTTGGATGTTGACACGAAAGACTAAAAAGCAATAGTTGTTTCCAGTTAAAGCTAAACCGTAGACTGAAAGAAAAACGAATGGATGTAAATCAAATTTTGGTTTATTGGTATCGATATAAAATTTTCTGCACTATTGTAAGAACTGCACACTTGAAACTTCTGAATATCGTTTCTTATGTCTTTGTCTATGAGTGTATCAAATTTGATTAAAATCGGACCACTCCTTCTATAACCCGATTTTTTCGATTATCGATTTTCAATATTTATCGGGGGAGGTACCTCAACACAAAACCTAGCTAAGAACACTCGCAGACGCTTATAGTACAACTGTGTAAATTTTCTAGAAAATTGGTTCAGCCGTTTTGGAGTCTATAGGTAACGGATATACACACACACAAAGTTCCATTTATAAATAAGTTTAGATGTTAAGATTTTCTATTATAAAAATGACAACTTTCTTATTAGTTTGTCTAATATTGGTTTTATTTAGATACCTCCACTACATTGCTAAAAAAACAGCATAGTATGAATAAAAAAAGGCCCCAAACTTAATAAAAAAACACTTTTCCATCAAAATGTTTATATTATTATTAAGAGGAACGATCAAAGTATTTTTTAATTATTTTAAAAAAAAAAAAAAATTTAATCCCTTCTAACACATTCAAAATTTTGATAAAAAAAAACTTGTTTTGATTTGAGTTAGTGGGTAATCAAATCATTATAAGAGTTTACAATGGAAAACGTAATATTATATAATTCAGTTTTTTTTTCCAGTGATATACACATTTGGAAATTCTTGCAAAAACCAAATAATTATCAGATTTTAATGAAACTTTCAGGACTTATTCACAAATGAATGAAATTAATTTTGAAATTATTTTAAAAGATCTTGGTAAAAATATTTTTTTTTACATCTGTTACCTCCCCTCCACACAAACACACACACACAAATTCAAGAAATTTTAAATGAATTAAATTAAACACAGGACTCATTGGAGAATGTAAATAATCTATTACTTTTTGAAAAATTTTGCCTATATTTCCAAAAATCTGCTCCCGATAGTAAAATAAAAAATGCAATATAACTATGACATTATTTAATTTGATGAGCTTTTAATTGCTTGAATAAATAATAAAAATTAAGGACATTATAGTCTGAAGAAAAAGCATTTTTTCAATTACTAATAAAATTTTTAAAGAATTGTTTTCATTTTTTTTTAATTATAATAATTTATAAAGCTTTAAAAATATTTTTGAAATACTTCAAAGATTTATTGGGGTTAATTTAAAAACTAATTAAGCAAAGATTATATTCAGTAATCTAAAAATAAAATCGTTCTGCTTCCCTATTTTTAAAATAATTTTTTTTTGTGTAGTTGAATTTTTTTTTTTTGTATGGTAATTTCCATGTGCAAAGTAAAAGGTCATGTAATTCATAGTTTCCCCCCCTTACATGAAAAAAATTTTGTACAATTGTGTCACTTTGATCGCCATACACTTATCTCTAATCTGACAACCTGTCAACACATTTGATATAGGGCGGACAGGTCAAAAAGTTCAACTGTGATTAAGAAATAGTTTTATTCTAAATTTCATGTTATAAATAAGTAATACTTGTGTAAATCAGATTAATTTAACATTAAATTTGCTAATTTTCCAAAAATAATGTCTCACAGATGTATATTTTATTTTTGCAAGATTTTTAAAACTGAGAATTAACTTTTGTTTACAGATATGTCGATTGCTTAAAAATGGCCAAAAAATTAAAGATTAAAAAAAAAAATGAAAAAATTTTAGATTCTAATCAATATAATTTCTAGTTGAAATACACCAGAGTATTTTGCTTACTGGAAATAGTAAATTAATCATTTAGCTTTCAATTAAGACGAAAATAAATGTTTCAAGTAAATTTTTTTTTATTTTTAAAACTACAATTTAAAATTTAGATATCAAAAATGAGTGGCACTACCTAGTTTTATTACTTTAAATTTCAAAAACTTTTTCTTTGATTTTCTGTGTCTCTTTCTGTGTATCAATGTATAGTTTCTTGGGTTTTTTGTGCTAATACTTTATTATCATTATTCATCAGCCATGCTTCCAACCCACCTCAGAGCCACATATGAGGGGAGATGATGAGGGAAGAAATCCTATTTGCCACATTCCTTCAGGGCTACATGACTGGTATACTCAAATGTGGGAATGCTTCCAAGCATCTGTTATTATATCCAGGATCATTCTAAGTATGAGTTTTTCTAAGAAGTTGAAACAGCCATGTTAGATGCCTTTGCTCCCAGTCCTATTAACCCTAAAGCCATCACTTACTAAGTCAGTTTAATGTTTGATATGGTGAATGTGAACACATTTTGTTTATTTTGTTAGTATGACTTAGGGCTTGAACTATACTAACCAGTTGACTGAACTGAGCCTCTCCAATTGCTTCTCTACTTCAAGTAAGGGCCAAAGTGGTGTTAAGGATTATATGTATAGCCTGACTCCTAAAACCTTTAACCACCAAGATCCCATCCTTAACCCAGTGTCCTCATTTGAGGACAGCATAAAAAAACTGAAAAAAAAAAATAATGGGTATGAATCATTATATAAAACCATTATTATATATAAGTAGTGAGGACACATTGATTCATCAATAAAATTACCTTCCAAATATTGCCCGACTGGAAGAAAAATTCTTGTAATTTGTAAATGAATTTAATGTTCTAAAACCTGAAGACACTGGGTTAAAATGGATAAAGCAATACAGATCACCACCCACGGCAAACAGATGGCCTGCTTCAGAGACTTCAGAGATGCAATCAGCATATTCTGACAAGGTGATCTACTGGTATCATGTAGACTCTAAAAAAATTTTTTTTTTTTTAGTCGAGTTGTCAGATCAGTGAGGAGAGACTTTGAAAGAGATGACTGTGCAGTATATTCAGCCTGGAAACCATATTGTTTCAGATAGCTGGGCCACTTATGTTGGAACTGAAGAAATCAACCATGGGATATACTCAGATGACATCATTATCCATCAATAGCATTTTGTGAATTCTATGATACAAAAATAGTCCCATGTTTTCAGCATTTATTTACTGCATAGTACACCTTTACCCATCGTAATGTTTAATTGCAATTAATTGTAATATACATTCGTCTAATTGATATTATACTATTAACAGTTTAATTTACGTCAATTAAGTGTATCAATGTGTAGTCTCTTAGATTTTTTTTGCTCAAACTTTATTATTATTCATCAGTCATACTCCCCACCCACCTCTGAGACCCATAAGGGGTAAATGAAAAGCAGGGAAATCCCATCACTTATGCTGGCATTGAAGAAACCAATTGGATATGACATGATTATTCATCAGTATATTATATACATACACTGAAAAAAAATTATCGAAAAGAGAACATTGTAGATATAAAAAGAAAATTTATTAGAAAAAAAAAAAAAAAAAAAAATTTTTTTAAATGATAGAATTATATAGACACTAACACTTATATCATTACTTTTTATGCACCAGACTAACAAAATGCACTCATTCACCATATCAAACATTAAACTGACTTAGTAAGCAGTGGCTTTAAAATCAATAAGATTGTAAACAAAGGAATCTGAGTTGGCTGTTTCAACTTCTGAGGAAAGCCGAAGTCTGAAATTTACATTAGCTTCTATAAATGTAGAAAACAAAAAGTAATATACTATATAAACTTAAAATTAGTTGTTTCATATCTTCTATGCCAAATATTAGCATTTTACAAATATATTAATGCATTTTACAAATAAAATTATTACTTTATACAATATCATTTTATATACAAATAAAAACAATGTATAAGCTTTAACAAGAGATAATAACTTAAAATTGCAAAAGAAAATGTAGGGCTTTTATTCTCCTCATTAAAGTCTTCTCATTCTCTTTTAATCCCAGTAACTCCTTGTGTAAAAAAAATAAAATTAAACTATTCAACATACCATTGTCTCAAAAGCAATAAACTATTTGTCTCTAAAAACCCTAACGGAAGGGACTCTTTACTCGACCTTTGTTTTACCTCCATCCCAGACTCCTGCACTACCAGGCAACTCTGCCCCCTTGGAAACTCTGACCACGCCGTAGTCTCCGTAAACATGTCAATCCGCACTAACTCTACCCAAGAAAACCAGACCAGCAGAATAACATACTGCTACCAAAGAGCCGACTGGGACTCGTTCAGGGACTTCCTCTGCGACGTCCCCTGGAACAACGTCTTTGATCTTCCTGTCGAAGACTGTGCCTCCGAAGTCTCCTCTTGGGTTAAGGCTGGCATCGATGCTTTTATCCCTGCCAGAAAATTCCAACTAAAACCTAATTCGTCCCCCTGGTTCTCACCCGCTTGCTCAGCCGCTATTGCCCACCGGAACCATTTCTTCCGGCTCTATCGAAGCGGCTCGTCGAACCAAAACAGGCGCCTTTTCACCTCAGCACGGAACAAGTGTAAAAAAGTACTGAACGAAGCCAAGAGGGCGTTTGCTACCAGAATTAGGCAACGCATAGCATCCTCTAAGTTTGGCTCCAAAGATTACTGGCGCCTCTGCAAAAGCGTGCTCAGCAGGAACAAGACTTCAATACCCCCACTAATCAATGAATTTGAAGTTCTCACCTCCCCAGCCGACAAGGCTGAATGCTTTGCCCGTAAATTCTCAACCAATTCGACACTGGACTCGTTAGGAATACCTACACCAGACTTCCCACCCAGAACTAAGGCTCAACTAAATAACGTCCACATTTCACCCTCGCTGGTCGCCAAGATAATTGCGCAACTTGACCCACACAAAGCGAGCGGCGGTGACGGAATCCCAGTCATAGTACTGAAGAAATGTGCCCCAGAACTCTTCTCCGTCCTCTCTAAACTCTATAACCTCTGCCTATCTGCTTCCTGCTTTCCTGCCTGTTGGAAGTCCTCCTGCGTAGTACCTATATTTAAGAATTCTGGCGAACCCTCAGACCCCGCCAATTACCGTCCTATTAGTCTCCTTCCAATCTTTGGCAAAGTTTTCGAAGCCATTATCAACGCCGAGGTGATTCAGCACCTTATGACCAACGGGCTTCTCTCTGACAAACAGTATGGGTTTCGCTTCACCAGGTCTACTGCTGATATGCTAACGACCATTACCGAGTACATATACCAGGCACTCGACAAGAATGGTGAAGCCCGAACCGTTGCCTTGGATATCTCCAAAGCGTTCGACAGGGTCTGGCATGCTGGCCTCTTGTGCAAACTGCGGAGCTATGGGATAACTGGACATCTGTTTGACCTCATCCAGTCCTTCCTCTCTAACCGCACATTAAAGGTGGTATTAAATGGGCATGCCTCCCAAAACTACCAGACGAACGCGGGCGTCCCTCAAGGTTCTATCCTAGGTCCCACGCTATTTCTGATCTACATTAATGATCTCCCCGACACCATTAGATCCCAAGTTGGCATGTATGCCGACGACACAACAATCTACTCCCGCATCGATCAGAAACCAGGTCTGGACGACAAAGTGAACCTCGCTGCCGCACTTGAAAGGGACCTCCAATCCGTAGTGACCTGGGGTAGGAAATGGTTGGTAAATTTCAATGCCTCCAAAACAAAGCTGTTATCAACTAACCACCATAGACAATCGCATCTACCTCCCATTAGCATGGGACAGGCTAGCCTCCCAGAGAGTAAGATACTACGCCTCCTTGGCCTTACACTCTCGGCGGACCTCAAATGGAATGACTATATTGAATCCATTGCCAAATCTGCTGCTATGAAAGTCGGCTCCCTGTGCAGGGCCCGGAAATTTTTCCCACCTGAAACTATTCTGCACATATACAAATCTACCATCCGCCCGTGTATTGAATACTGCTGCCATATCTGGTCGGGTGCCCCTGCTGCTCTCCTTGGGCTTCTTGACAAAATACAAAGGAGGATCTGTAACGTGGTTGATACTGACTTGGCAGACCGGCTGCAGCCGCTCTCACACCGGCGTGATGTAGCTTCCCTGTGCCTCTTCTACAAGTACTTTCATGGCTTCTGCTCCGATGAGCTTAGATCACTGGTGCCGCCTAAGCACGAATTTACACGAGATACTAGATTAGCAACTAGGTCCCACCCTTTTACAGTTAAACAAATAAGATGTAACCGTAAATTCTACTCCAACAGCTTCTTTTCCCGCGCTTCCCGCCTGTGGAACTCCCTTCCACAAGTCTGCTTTCCCGACAGTTACAATCTCCAGGTGTTTAAATGTAGGGTCAATAGACACCTATCACACTAACTCCCAACTATTCTCACAACACTCATCTACCCAACCCTCATTCTCGGTATCCTCACCCGCCCTCTGTTATTTCCTATATTTAATCAGCCTTTCTCCACTCTACGTAGCCCCCTGCACAGTAGTGGCAGTGACATGCCTTGCTCGGGGTGAAACGCTTATAAAAAAAAAAAAAAATTAATATAGTTTAATTTGATACAGGAGATTTTATTTAGTAATAAAATAAGGCATATCTAAAATCTGATTTAATATCATTTCATGAAGACTAATTTACTATTTTCTCTTTTCATTTCATTTTTGTTGCTTTTGTTTAAAATCCTAATGCTCAGGTCATTTTAGATTCTAAAACTGAAGCCAGCAGCAAGGATCAGAAATTTCCAATCCCTGTTGCTTGTTTAACGGTTATAAGATGTATAACAAAGTGAACATTGCAATGAAAAGCAAAATAATCTAGAAAAATAACTGCACTACATCATCTAAGATATTCCAAAAAGTTTATTAGACACATATTTATACAAATTTTTGCAAAAGATGTATTACAAAGTGGAAAAGTTGTTTGACATGTTTGTCCTTTTGGACTTATTCATACTAAGTCTGTTTATGTTGCTGCAACTACAGATGCACACAAACACAAAATGCTAAGAATTTAAATGGTTTTTTTTTTGTTTTTAATAATGTGTTTTGGGTATATAATCTAGCCATTTCATTATTTTCTTTTTATCACTTTTGCTAGTATATATAAGATGGATATGTCTGTGTGTGTGTGTATGTATGTGTTTTTGTGGGTCTCCATTCTAACGAACCCTACACCTCCGAAATCCTTGGTCCAATTTCAACCAAAATTGGGTCACATGTTGATCAGGACATGAATTTTTGATGTATGCAAAAATTTTTCAAATCAATTTACAGGGTACGGCAGAAATCACCGAAACACTTAGAATTTACAAACTCTTCTCCTCCAAGACACCTTATGCAAATTCAAACAAAATCGAGTAACTTGTAGATCAAGGACCAAATCTTTGATGTACACAAAAATTATTCAAAGGGTTCGTCAAAAATCAACAACAAACATAATATCGGGTGGTCTTTTGTGCACTTTTATGCATTTCTTCAAGACGCTTCACTCAAACTCAACCAAAATCAAGACACTGATAGATCAAGGTCTGATGCTTTGATATGCAAACAAAAATTTGAATTGACACACAGGGTGTGGCAAAAGTTAATGGAAAAATGTTGCTTTTTGCAATCGTTTATTTCTCTGAAACACTTAGTTGTATTCCAACAAAATTCAGGTCTTTTTTATAACTTCTACCTTACTATAAGCCATAACAATTTCATATTTTCTACAAGCTGCCAAACCCTCCAACGTCGCAGGGACAATGCATCTACTTCTGCATCACAATGTCATCGCATCATATTACAGGATCCCATAACACCCATTCCTGTTCTTTCAATTGTACATACATCATTCCCATTTATTGGCAAAATTGACCAAGCATGAATCCCGTTTTACAAGTACAACAAAAACCAATACTTACTTTACATAAAATTTTTAACTTGCACATCATGGCAACCTCATACTGGAGCTTTTTGAATAAGCACTTGACCTTACCATTTCAACATAACCACTAAAAACCCCGAGCAACACCAGGCTATACAGCTAGTACTGTGATAATGGAAGATCTGCTAAGAATGGTGAAACATTTTAAGAACCTTGACACAAATTTACTATGGATGATCTAGCACTTTCTAAACATTTTCATCTTAGTGAATTTTTTTCACTTTTAATTAGGTACCTCCAGTTTTGCATGGAAAAACAGCAATAGCGTAATGTAAAACGCCACAAACTTCACTAAAATAAAGTTTTATCGTCAAAATGTTTAAATTATTATTAAGAAGAAAGATCAAAGTAGTTTTTAATTATTTTTTAAAATTTTTTTAATCCTTTCTAACATTTTCGAAATATTGTCAAAGTTTTGTTTCGATTGATTTTAGCGGCTAAGAAACATTTACTACTGTTTTACAATAGACGCCATTTTTTTGCATTTGCCACTTTTTTAGGTTGAAAACACATTAATTTGGAAATTCTCTCAAAAATCAAATAATTGTCGGATTTTAATGAAACTTTTAGTATTCATTCACAAATGAATGAAATTATTTCTGAAATTTTTATTTTTTTAAAATCTTGGTAAAAATATTTTTTTTTACCTCTATTAACCCCCCTTTATGTAAATCCCTGACTGTTAAAAAATTTTAAATAGTTGCCAACTTTTGTTTAATTACTTCAACACAGGACTCATTGGGAAATATAAATCACCCATTTCTTTTATCTTAAGTTTGAAATCACGACCAAGAACCTTCTCCGAAGAGTAAAATAAAAAATGCAATAAAACTCCGACATAATAAATTTTGATAATCTTTTTAATTACTGGAATAAGTCACAACTACTGAGGACATTATACTCTGAAGAAGAAAATTTTTTCCGATTAATATTAAAATTTTAAAATAATAGTTTTTTTTTTTTTTACATTAAAATAATTTAATAATTTAAAAACTTTTAAAAATATGTTTTAAATCTCCAAAGACTTGATTTCGAGTTTTCTTTATAGTTAATAGCTGAATATCATATTGCCTATCTAAAATTGAAAAGTATAATAAAAATTGTTGAGCCCTTTTTTTTTTAATTAATTTTTTTTAAAAAAATTTTCTGTGTAAATATGTTCATTTACGTTCCCCTTTTTGAGTAAGTACGGTGTTCCATAAGAGTCATAACATGTTTACATAGTTCTAACATCTGCAGTAATTCAGAAAGCATATTCAAATGTCTGGCTATAAATGTAAACTAAAATTCTATTAAATATTATAAAATTGCTGAAATTATTATTTTAAATTTTACTATTTAGTTAAAAACCAAAAAAAAGAAATTAAAATTGTGTTTTTTTGGCGCGTATGGTCGCAATACTTTCCGTCTGACAACTTCCAGAGCTCGTAAATCTTTTAACACCCTGCCATTGCGTCATCGAGGTGATGACAGGTAGGGGCTACCGCAGTTAAAAAGTTGTTGTTTTTTCTAAATTTCTGGCAGTAAGGAATTATTACTTGATTGAAATCAGATAATGGTAAGTTTCAACTTTAAAAATTGACTTAAATGACGTGTTAGCAAGGTATATTTTATTTTTGCAAGATTTTTAAAACAGAAATTGGGCTACTGTTGACATAGTGTTGACAGAATGTGTCAATAAATCAAAAATGGCGGGAAATTTTAACTTTTTTCTTTCGATTTCAAAAAAAAAAATTAGATTAAAATCAATATAATTTCGGGTTAAATAATACCAGTGTATTTTTCTTTGGGGAATTAAAATTTAATCTTATGACTTTCAATTAAAGCTAATTTTAAAGTTGAAGATTACTTATTTATTTTTAAAATTTCAATTTAAATTTAGGTATCGAAAAATGAGTGGAGGTACCTACTTTTAATTAGAGTAAAAATTTTTTTTTTTTTTACATCAAAATCGTGGTAAGTCTTATGATGGTGAGCAACTAACGCATTTAAGGAGTTGTTTTGTAAAAAATCCCTTTTGTGTTTCTATAATCTTTTATTTAAATTTCTTGAGGTTTCCCTGATATAATCTTTGTAGCAATCATTACAGGTCATGATTAAAATTCCTCCAAGTTTTAACTTATTATTTTGTATTAAGTTAAAAAAAAACAGCATTTTTTGATTATCACTTTTTAATATAATCCACACTTTACCCCAAATTTTTAATGCAATCATAGCTAGTTAAACAATAACTTAGCTACACAATAGTACAAATAGTAAAAATAAATAATGAAGTACTTACTTTGGTGGTTTGAGGTCTCTGTGTATGAGTGCTTTGGGTTTCATCCCATGCAAGTAAGCCACCCCTTTTGCACACTGCAAGGCCCAGCTCATGGCATGTGCTGCTGAATAGCTGGGCTGTGGACCTGCACCATGAAGAACTGTAAAGAAAAGAAAAATTTGCTACTACCTGTTATAAAGACTGCAACTAAAACACTGAGAAAAAAAAGGTTGCGAGAAGAAGGGTTTAATCACATGAACACATGTATTGAGAATACAGTAGTTTGATGCAAAGAAATGCATAAGTGAACATTGCTACACCTTCCTGGCCCACTTTTTGCCACTGTTCTTTGAGCAGATATTCTACTCCTAGTGGACTGATAAGTTCATGTTTCAATAATAAATGTAAAGAAGGTGAGTTAGTCTTTCTACACAACACTACTGTAGGAGATCATCATCAGTAGTGCCTCAGTTGCTTCAATCGTTAGGGGGGAAACTTGAGGGCAGAAAAAACAGGATCTGTTAATCTGACATGGTGTCAATTCTCATGATCCTTTCAGTGGTCTTTCAGACAACTTGGTGGCACACATTTCCTCTTCAACTCTTACCACCTGCCTAAGACCACAGAATATGGTATGGGTTGCCTTCAGTCCATATACCTCCAATAACTCTTAGATTTTGAATTCAGAGTTGACCTTTTTCCTAGACCAATTGCCACCAAGGCTATAGGACCTAGTCTGTTTTGCTATTTACTCATAGCTGGGGGGAGGAGACAACCCTTTTCAGGTTTTGAATTCAGAGTTGTCCTAATAGAACAGTTGGACACCCAAAGCTGTAGGACCCAGTATGTTCTGCTACTTACCTATAGCTGGAGGGAGAAGAGATAGATTCATACCTTTCCAAAGGGCATTAGCATGCAAGGGAATGTAATGACCTCAACTGAAATTTGAATTTGACTCTCCAATTCCTCAAGCCACTATCCATTACTCCACCACAATTTCTGTCTATTCACTCAATATATATATATATATATATATATATATATAAAATTGCACTAAGATCATCTATCTTGTATATAACAATCAAATAAATAATCTATTGCAATTAAGAAGACTATAAAATGAAAAATCCTGAGGAAGCTCTTCAGCTGTTCATCAAATGCAAAACAATGAATTCTGATTATACTTTCAGTGCATTTCAGGTACAATAGTTTTATTACTTTGAAGATGGCTCACATACAAAGGTCATCTACTTATCTACCTTACTTCCTCCTCCTCAGTGCCATAATACTCCTCAGGGAGAGTAGGGTCTCACCATGCTAGGTCCTGCTGCTGCAGTTTTTGTACCAAGTAGGTTTTTACAGGTTGAAGTTGTCAGCCCCACACCCAACCAGTTTTGAATTCAGAGATGTTCTCATAAAACTGGTTGCCAACCAAGACTAGAAAACTATATACCTTGTTATTTAATCCATAGTGAGAGAGGAAAGAATTCATTCCTTAAAGCTGGAATTTGAACTGCACAAATAATCTCTATGCTACAGACACTTCTTTAAATTCATTACATCACTTACTCAAGTCCTGTAGACTCACTGAGGAGTATAAAGAGGCCACAGCTCTCAGTATGAGAGACATTACCACTGTGGTTCCCATAGCAAGTAATAGGTTTTTGTATGATAGAATTGCTAGCTTCAGCCTTACCCCTTTCACTTCTACCATATACAAGAAGAAAATCAAGGAGAAAAAGTGTGGTTTGACTCCAGCTACAGACAAGATAATTTCTTGGAAATTATGGTTGACCCTGTTAAATGTCTTGGACTAATCAAAATTTATCAGGACTGCTCAATCACTAATTTTCTCTATGATCATGATTACCACAATTTTCTACATTGTAATGAGTTAATAACTTAAACAGTAAGCATTAGCCACACAAAAGGACAAATGGTAAGACTAAATAAGAATAAGAATAAATACTTTGGTGGTTTGAGGTCTCTGTGTATGAGAGCTTTGGGTTTCATCTCTTCACAGCACAGATCTGTTCAGAGATTACTCAGACAATCCAGTACAGTGTGCAATAAGTTTACCTAAACCTTCAAAGTTTAACTCCATAATTTACATAATTAAGCGTCACAAATTACTAATTCCATCACCACTATGTGTGTTCTCACATAGCAACTTCATTATACTGTTAGTGAAACAATAAGAAATAAGTGCCTGCTTCATTAAAGCTCAGTGCAAGCATAAAAATGTAACATTGTCCCAACCTTTTTCAGTGCTTTCTGAATTTCATCCTGTTATAGAACCCTCACACTTAAGTCATCTCAAAGCCAAACTGAGTCTCTGTTATTTAGCTGCAGTTACAAAACATCTTAGTTCAAAGATGCTTCTGTTCATAGCAAAACATCATCATGTGATATTGGCAATGTGTCAATCAATAGCATTCTGAGATTCTTCTGTATACATTTCTAGTTATATTTGTCACCTTTGAATTCATTCTTTTTAATCTAGCTCTAAATACCAGATATTAGTCTTTTAGTAAACAAAAAAACCATTTCTATGTTCCCTATAGCTACTAGGCCAGAATCTCCTGACTTGATTGCCCCTATCTAGGATCAAATATTTATGCCACTAATCTAAATCAAATCGGAAGATATAGTCTGCACCAAATGACTTAATCCTACATTTGAGATGGTTCCATAACTTATTCCTAATCAGACTTATCTTTCCCGTCTATTCTATTTTGTAAAGAAAAGCAAACAAACAAGCTTGTAATGAAGCTTTATTTAATGTCCATAAGTAAGGTTCAACCAAGTTGTTCAAGGTGGCGATAATTATGGCTGTTTTCATAACAAATGAATTAAATTCCTTTTAGCAATAAATCCACAAAAGGAATATTAGTGCCCTTCTTACTGCCTCTGTGGCCTAAATCAGAATCAAGGAGTGCACTCCAGTTACCAATGAAAATTACTCACCTCAAAAATAACCTGAAGAGGTCAATATTAAAAAAAAATAAATAAATAAATAAATAAAAAATATGCTCAGGACACTGTGTGCTTAAATTCCAATGAAATAAAACTCATTTATGGTAACATCCAGAACACACTGTCTGCCTCCCTGATCTATGAAAACAAGCATGCAGGTGGGTGAACTAAAAAAGGTGGATGAACATGGCAAGATTACTATTTATATTGGTACTTCAATCACAATAAACTCACTAGATCTGAAAAGAATTATAGAATTTATATTTACCATTATAGAGTGATCCTCCTTCTGCATATTCCATAACAAGACACACCTGAGAGAAAAGATTTTAAAAAAATATCAGACCAGTGGAATAGAATAAACAGTCTTTTATTTTTTTTTTTTTATACAAGTCATTCCATGTCAATTCAACAAATTTCTGGCCATCACGAATTCAATTTTTATTTTTTTTTCAAATTTGGTACACTTCCAGAGTTTCATGATAAAAATTGAATAGATCTAAAAGGTGATCTATTTATTCTTTTGTTTAATTTCTCAAAAAGCATATCTTTAATTTTTTTTTTTAATTTGACAAAATAATTTGTCTACCTTATGGCAAGTTAAGTACAATTTTTTTTAATGTAACACCCTTGGCCACATTTGACTGTGGCCAAGGGTTTTACAAAGTTGGGCCAAATACAAAATGGTGAATTTTGGTATTTGCTAACATTTTCATATACAGCTTTGACCATATTGCAATATATCTTTTGAAAGCTCTGAATGCTGATAAAAAGTCACATATAAACTATGATGAACAGAATTTGTTATTTGTGGTTAAATGTTGACAAATTCAGTAGGAAATAAACAACCTTATTTTGGGTTTTGTTTACATTTTTATTAAACAACAAACAGATTTTTATATAAAAAATGACATAATAAAAATAATTATTTAAAAAGCGTCATGAATTAATTTTAAGAAAACATATGAAAATATGCAACCAATGATGTTAATGGTTAAAATTTTTGTTGGCATTTGACATGGTACACTATTCATTTCAATGTATCAAATTTTCATCTGAAAAAGTGATACATTGAAATGAATATTTTTTCAAAATTCTTAATATTTACAAAAAAATTAACAAGCAAACATTTTTGCTATTTTGTTAGAATACAGGTTTAAATAGAAAATAAAAATTTGGATATGCAAATCACTTTTTCATTCATTTTTTTTTTTTTATGATGACTAGCCTTGATTGTATCTTTAAGGTTACTTCAAGAAATTCTCTTTCCTAAAATATTTTTTAAGCATTTTCCATCTCAATTTTTGAAATTTTGTAAGTTCTTCCAGTGTCAGTTATTGGATCACCTAAACTAAGAATATCAGAATAATTTAAAATTACTATATCTCTGAATGTAATGAATAACAGAAAGATGGGGAGAAGCCCTTCAGTTGTAAAAATGTCAAATTTACCTTTTCATTATGAGAATATTTTTCAAGCACACATCCTGACCACCAATTTTTTTTCGTGTAACAAATTTCTTAATGCTTTCAAACTATATTGCCTCATTTTATGATTGTAATTACTTTTCTTTCATCCAGAGTTGACACTGTTTTTATTTTTACCTCTTCCTGAGACACAGGAATAAAAAATACGTAGTTTTAGAGTTCCTGTAATTATTGAGGCATTTTTTAATCTATTTCTAAGATTTCTGCTTCATTTGTTTATTCATTTCTTAGGCAATACCAAATATTTATGTCTGAAATGTTTTGTTTCACATAAACAACTGTCTTGGTGTCCTTATTTGTTCATTACAGAGTTGTTGCAAACTTGCTTTTGCTACTAATGTCTTAATAGTGTCACCTAACCCATCACAGATTTTTTTTTCCAATGAGATGTACCAAAAAAACTACCACTCTGCATAAATACCAAAGTCAGCCTTATAGTTGCACAAATTGATAAAATTTTTATGTGAAGTAGCACCAGTAGAGAAATAGGTGAGTTTTTTTTTATTTTTAAATTAAGATTTTTTGCAGTACTTCTAAAAATGTTCTTTGGAACAAATAGACAGATACTGTATAATGCATGAGACTATCTGATTTAATTACAATATTAATATGCTCCAGCTTTTTGTCATTTCTGTAATGACAAACAAATGGATATAATGTGGCTTGAGAATTATTCAAGTGGAAACTGAGTAGCATCCTGTAAAATAAATGAATAATTCTCAGCAAAATCTGCAATAACTGACTTCACCATCCATCAAAAAACTTTTATTAAAATAAAATTGATTGTTCTTTGGCAATAAAATCATGCTTTTTCAAGGTTTGAAGACCTGCACAAAACGTTTCAAATTCTTCTATAGATCATGATATAGTTTACAGTTTTGTTCTATCAGTTGATAGCCACTGTTTGTTAATAAAATCATTAATTAATATTTCACTTAGAATTTCTTCTATATATAAAACAAAATCCTCCATCAAATTGCTACAAGTTGAGCAGTCCCCCATGTAGCTGTCAGATGTTTCTTCATTACCTACAACAGCAATTATGCATTGGTTTTCTTGATGGCCAAAGTGACAGTAGCACATAGCAAAGTTGTTCATAGAAAGACAGAGGGTAGTTTTGTCATCACCATATTGAAGCTCTGAGATGTACTCCATGATTGTTAGACATTTATATCAAAGTCTACTAAGGCTGAAAGGTTTTCCATCATATCAACATCTGATGTCAACTCCTGCATTGTCTGGTGAAAGTTTGTGAAGCACTGCAGACAAATACCAAGAGAATAGAATAGGTGCCAAGATGCATACTTCTTTTTAATCTGCATATAGTTGGAAATTCTTCTGGTAGCATGTTTTTGTAGAATAAACATCCAGACATATTGTCATTCCTGGCTTGAACAAGAGAGATAAAGTAACCAGGAGATTCCAAAACAATGAAGAACTTTCAACAATGCAGCTCTTGGAATGATATCAAAGGTTTTTTTCTAAGTTATAGAAAACAAGTTTTTTTTTGTTTTTTTTTTTGTTCCCTGGTTTTCACAAAAGCACAGAATCTACTTCGAGATTCTGTAAGTTTTCTTTTTTTTTGACAATGATCTGGAATCAATTTAGAACTTCTAATCTAACAATAAATGAACAAAATAAATAATTATTCAGTAGTATTAACTTATATAATATCTTACTGTACAATGAATCTAAATAATGAAAAAATAAAAATGTAAATAAAAAAATTCCAAAATAGATTTATACAATAAAGTTGACATAATATAAACCTACTTTATAATTTATATGCAATGCTTCCAAAGTTGGCTTAAGATTTCAAGCATTGTTTAAAAAAAAAAAAATGAATAAATGGTTACAATTTTTGTTTATAGAACTGTGACTGTAAAACAATTATACCAAACTGTACATTTTCATCTTCAATCAGTTAATAAGCAAAACAGTTCAACTATTATTTTCCAAACTTATATGACTATATAATGCAGAGATCAACTAATATATTTTTTAAAAAGGAGTAGGGCTGTGACATTGGCTTAATCAGTCAATCTGCAAAAAGATGTTCATACAAACTTATACAGATTATTATTTTTATTCATTGTTATATATACTCATGCTAATCTGGATTTAAATGCTGTTTCAAATGTTTTTTTTTAACTTAAGCTGTCTGAATGAGCAGACAGAAATAGACATCCACATTTTCAGATCTTATATATTTCCAAAAGCAATTTTCTACTGTCTATAACCAAGATCTATAAATGATGTTCTGTTATTTTTATTCAAATTCATTTTAATTTTTCTGCCTACTCAAAAAAGAATTCATGTAAAATAAGTTTATGTAGGGAAATAAGTATATAACAATTATTAGTATGTAATGAAAATTAAACTAATAATCAGCCAAAAATTAAAAAAAAAAAAAAAATAGTCCCCCCACCACTGCTACCAAATACAGATAGACACACAAACATGATATACACTGAGAAGCATTTCAAACATTTAATCAGAAAATATTTCTAAGATAAGCAGAATTAAACAAATCAATTATCACAAAAAGCTGATATAAATAAGATAAAATTATCAATCCTTAAAAACAATTACACATTTCATTTATGATGGAATATAACAATATCTGCTTACATATAATATTACAGTATGACAGAGTTAGGTGGGGTATAAGTGCAGATATAGCATCAAAGTAAATATTAACCTACAAAACTTCAAAAAGAACCAAGAATTATAAATATTCTTTAGCTGTTTCTTAAGAAAATAAAAACTTCTTTAACTCTTAATACAAATTCATCTCCAATTATTTTCACTTTAACTCCTTACAAAATTTTCACTCACCCATTAACCATTTTAAGAGAAAAAATGTTTAAGTATTAAAAATAAAATTTTTAACAAGAAATAAAAAGGTTTCATGAATAAAACATAAAATATTAAACATTTAATTAAACATTTAATTTTTTTTTATAATCTTTGGAAAAGCATAATTCTTTTTAAGAAATATATTTAAAGTTCTCAGAATAAAAACCTAACTAATTTTAGAGATAAATCCAATGTTGTATGTGACTATCGACCATACAAATTTGGCCACATATTTAGCATAACTTTGTAAATGGAACAAAGGCTGAATTTGCTAGCCACTTGTAGACTAATATGAAGTTTTAAAAAAAAAAATATTGCAGTTTAATCAAGAACTTATATCAGCAATTTTTAATACTGCTTAATCGACCTTATTCAAAATAGTAACCATTATTGGTTTCTCATACACTAAAACACAGAAACTAATTTTTATCTCAATAAAATTGCTATTACTGTAAAACGCCACATTTTTATATTCAAGTGGAACAACTCGTGACCAAGGTTATCTCCCTTGAAATACTTTCTGTGAAATGCAACTTATTTAAGAAAGGCAGTCTATTAATTTATGTATTTGCTCAATATCAGTAATGACATTTTTGGATGCAGAAAAGAGAAAATTAATTAATGTCATAAAACTACTTAGACCTTTCTTGGCATTTAGCTTTAACATATAAAATTCTATCTTGGAAATAACAAAATTATCTTAAATTTACTGTCAAAACTCATTTAAGATTATGAAATTTGTATAACCTTGTATATGCTTGCAATATGAGATATTCTAAAATATTTATTTATAATAATACTAAGGTGGCTATGAAATAAAATAAATTTTAAAAATGTCATACAATTAAAAAAAAAGTCAAAATGCCATGAAAATACAGAGGTAGCATAATGAAAATTAAATACTGACTGAAAATTAAAGTTAATCTAAGGTTTGATTAGCAAATGAGAAAATCAAGATAACAGAATAGACTTGCAACTCCATAAAAAACAAATAAGCAGGGTGCCTCACAATTTATTAAAATGTGTGAAAACTTTCCCATCACTTTAAAAAAAAAAAAAATGAATACACATTTAAAAACCAGCTTTTAAGTGTTCTTCATTATGTTTATTTTTTAACCTGTGTTAAGAAAAATATGTATAAAACAAGATATTAAAGGATAGTTGTCACTATATATTGTCCCTTTTCAAGTGGAGCAAGACAGTAGCAAAAGTAAAGGTGATTAAGGATTTAATTAGAAGCAATAATTGTAAATAGTAAAAAAAAAATTTTTTAAAAATGAATATTGCTTGAACAAAACACTGATAAGACCACAAAAATTTGTAAAGTAACAACTTTACTCAACTCAGTCAACATTGAAATAAATTGGTTCAAAAACTTTGGGCTGGTCACTCAAAAGTGACACCTGTATTTCATTTCATGCCAGACATGAAACGAAAAATCTTGGGTGGAGGTAGCAATGACTCACTACAGATGAAAAGTAAGCTAACTACAATGATAAGAAGTATAAAAAAATCATGGATGGATCCAGGAAAGCTAGTGGCATCAATAACTTTTATAGACAAATATAATGCTCAGTATTTGGTGAGATAAAAAACGTACACAATATTACAAATTGCTGAAATCTAGTGGAACTAATACTGCAGAAAGTTAGATGCTGCAGCTTAGAAGGTGCACTCTAATACTAGAAAAAAAAAATTTCTAAAGTTATTCTTGTGCAACACATTCACTATGCGTCCATCGCATACTGGCACCATATACTGTTTACATCAATCACCCGTCCAATTTTGTTTGCGTGGCAATGACATACTAGTTGGTAGTTAGTAAATATACCATACATCTTTTATTGTTCAAAGTAGGTTTTATTTTCATAAAAATGAATTAAAATTTTTCAAAATATGCATATAAAAATATAAAACAATCAAAGAAATGTTATTCATCCTCAAGAGGCTCATCCCTTGTTTCCTTTTTAGGATGTGGTTCCCGGCTTTCTTTCTTTATTTTTTTTTCCAATCTTTCACTTTTTTTTCTTTTCTCTTTTTTTTCTCTCAATTGGAGTAGATAGACTTAACTATTGCCAGGTTCACACTCCACCCACGTCTTTTGAACAGGTGAAGAGGCTCATCCCTTGTTTCCTTTTTAGGATGTGGTTCCCGGCTTTCTCTTTTCCAATCATTTTACTCTTAAGTAGCCCCATGCGCATCAGTGGCATCACCGCCTTGCTTGGGGTGATATGATTAAAAAATAAAAAATTAAATTTTTAAAAATTAAAAAAAAATTAAAAATCCCAAAAACTCGCCACTGTTGGATTCATGTAAAAGCTCTAAACTATCATCTGCAGAGTCATCAATACTGTTAGTAATGTACAATAAATAATCCTCACTACAATCCATGTCATGGTGGTAACTGAGACATTCATCTTGGAACACATATTTTTCAGGCATTGAAACAAACAATTACGCAAGGAATAAGAATGGTATACCCCAGTGATTGTAATAATGGTTTTGGTTAAAAATTCCTAGCACCTGAAGAAGGCCAAAACATCATACAAATGGCAGCATGACAATAGTCCGAATAACGTAAATAAGCTAAGCTTTATGAAATATCCAAACCATTCTGAGATAGATACCTAGTGTGCAAATCTAGTTAGAAAAAAAATTATTCAAAATAATGATTTAAGATTAAATTAAAATGGTATGTTAATGTCATCTGAGAAATGCCTCTCTACCCTCCAAGAGAGTGACCTGTTGCACCCTCTTAGGCTAAAATTCTCAACTGACATGAAGTGGAAAGACTGCTATTGAATCTATTGCGAGGTTAACTACTAAGAAAGTTGGTTCACTGTTATGCTAGACAATTTTTCTCTCCAGAATCTATCATATTTATAAGTCTACCATTCATCTATACTTAGAATTATTGCTGCCACATATTCTCCAAATATTTACCTAGAGCTCTTTGATAAAATCCAAAGCAGAATCAGCAATATTATTGAACCTGTTCTGGTGGTTAAGCTTCAGTCATTTTACCACCACCTAAGGTTGCCTATGTCTCTTTTCTATAAATACTTTCATGCTAATTGTTTGGATGAGCTCTTCACTATGGTGTCTAGACTCTTTGAATTTAAGCACAGTACTAGTGACAATGCATGTGCGTTGTTATGCAGTGGATATCAACTCAGAACAACAAATCAGGGTGCCGAGTTCGAATTCCAGTTAAATTCCTTGCATTCACTTATGCAAAAATACCATTGGGAAAGGTATTAATCAGTCTCTTCCCTCCAGTTATGGGTTAAATAATAGTGATTGGATTCTATAGCCTTGGCTGGCAACCAGAAAGCAATGGCAACCTACTGCGGGATAATCTTCTGCCCAGTCAGTCATGTCTCTTTCAAGACATGATTTTAGGTAAAGGTGCATGCTCAATATGTAAACAAAAAGATAGAAGCATACAAAATCTATGGACATTTATTCTTTTTGTGGTGACTGTAGTAGAACAAAGTTCTCAATGTCTCTTTGTTATGTCAGTTTTCTTTTTGTTCCAGAAGTTAAGATAGGTAAGTATAAGTATTCATTATTGATCTCAATTCAGCTTTGCACAGAGTTGAAACAACCAGAGAAAAAGCTTGACTTACTTCATCAGTTGAGGTGTTTGGAAAACACCTGAGTGCAATGCATTAGAAAGTGTGGAAAGAGTTCAGTCATCAGTGGACCAAGAACTCTAACATTCCCCAGTGGAAACATAATTGCTACATGGTTCACATCTTGGAACAACGAGACAAAAAATGTTTGGCCCTTTTTTTATAGGTTTCAACAATGCCACCTAACATTTTTGAAATCAAATATTTCTGGTTCCTTTACTCATAGCATCATGAGAAAATGTATTTCTTTTTATTATTCATTATTATTTTATTTAACAATTTTGTTTTCCTCAAAGACAAGAAAGATCTCTCCAACTGAAAGATTGACACAACATTATCTTCCTACTCATATTCTCTACTTCTACGTCTGACTGAGCCCTACTCAATTAACTTTAATAGATATGATTGAAACACCTAAACAAATAGTTCAGTGATTAAATCATTGTTCCTTTGAACATGGTACCTAGTACTGCAAAAGTAAAATTCACAATTTAAGTATAAAGTGTCTCCTTTAAAAAGAAAACCTTCTTCAAATAATTATTATTACTGCTAATATTTTTCACAAAAAGAAAACGGAATGAAAAATATTTTTGAAATGATTGTTCAAGGGAGATAATTTTCTTTAACAATCACAAGACAAAATTCTCCTTCCTGTAGCTTTTTAAAAAAAGAAAACATGAGTTGTAAATGATGAAAATATAAAAAAAAAAAAACTTTCTTTCGATAACACCAGAAGATGCTCAAGTAAAATAGGCAAAAAATTAAAAACAAAATATATATTAATTTGATATGTCAACATTACTATCATAATAAAATTTAATATTTAAAAAAAAAAAAAAAAAAAAAAAAAAATAATAATTTATCATTTTACTTTATTCATCAGTATAACAAATTATTGAATATATGTGGGTAGCTTAATCTATAGTTGGACACAGTAACTGAAATTTTATTTAAAATTTTCATTTATAATATTCCATCTATTTGGGCTCCACAGAAGCAGTGACAAAGTACACTGACAAGGAGGGAAAATAAAAACTTAATTTTTATTCTAATAAAAAAAACAAAAAAAAAAAAACAACAAAAGCATAATTATTTTCAAATAAATACTAGATATACATGTGTAACAGTAGTAACTAAATATTCAGCATATTCCAAATCTTCCATTCAAAACGTTAGGAAGGAAGCCTCCCCTCAATACTAGAAAGAGCAATAACAGTCGACTTCAGAAACTTATTTTCCTGAAAAACTGTTTTAAGAGAAAGATTTTTAGAAATTTCAACCACTAGTAATGTTCACTGTTTGATCAATGAATGACAAATGCTTTCTGTGTGTAAAAGGCTCATATTATTACCATTCCAACAATAAAAACTAACATGAATGCAAACGACAAAGAAACCCAAGTATTCCAAAATAATGAATTATTTTATATCACAAGACATGCAAAAAAGAATAAAATGAGTATTTTATTAGCTTTGACTTCCATTCAAATAAAAGTCCTTTTTCATGACTATAATATTATTTGCAAACGTTGACGTGTCTGTATCTGTGTCTCAAAGTTTCCATAGATGTGTAAAGGAAGTAGATCTATTTGTGAGTGATAATGAGAATTTTATAAATATAATTTTAGACTTTTTCTCTACTGCTTTTATCAGCTTGATTCTTGTTTTGCTTTTTTGTTAACTGATGAACTTAGTTAAGCTCATAAAATTATAAAGTTTGGTGTTCTCATTGATCAAAAACTGTTTTTGTCACATTGTTTGCTCATACCTATATTTGCACAGTCAAGCAGTTAAAACATTCTTTCTGATCAGGAGACATGGAGTTTGATTCTCACCAAAGTTGATTTGTGAGGAAAGTGACTTTCTAATGTTATCAGTTTCCCACCATGCGGAACTTTTAGAAAGTGCCTGAAGTCCATACTACAGGTTGACAGAAGTCTTGTGATTGAAACTAGATAAACAGAATTGTTTAGAAGCTATCAATGGTTGTGCTAGCATGAAGTCGCAAGTCATCGTGACAGAGAGTAGTAAATTTGGCATGGCCCAAACAGCTGATCATGACAGATTATGCCCTCTTGCTCAAAAACTGTAACTAAGGTACGTTCAGCATAGTTTCAGTATAAACCACAAGTGGGCTCTGTAAGTGTTGGACAAACACAAATGTGCCTGAACAGATATCTGCAACAGAGAGTGGATAGCCATCCAAGCAGACAGACATGCTTGGAAAATGAGAGTAGTGAGCCATTTTGGATGAACAAAGTGAGAAGATAACAGGTCCATTTTAATTTGTTAGGAGTGATAAATATGAATGACTTCAAAAGAAAAAAAAAAAAAAAAAAAGCAATAAATGGATTTGATTGGCAGTGGTTCACAGGAAGAAACTGCTCAAGTGGAACTTACTTCTGACCAGTAAAATACAGAGCGAATGAAGTGGGGTTCTCTATAATGCCAGTAGCGTGGTAGGTTATAGCTATCAAGATTAGAATAGGTGGAACTAAGGAACATATTTTGTCTGAGCACTTTCCATGGAAATAGTGATAGCGCAGTCAGAGGCTTGTAACACTTCGTCTGTGAGAGTGGGGTCGCAGTGTGTAAAATGTTTTATCATCCACAAGTATGCAGAAAGGCTTTTGGACTTATATATCCACACACAAAGAAAAACAACGTAAGACAATATGTATATTTATTTATTCACACACACACACACACACACACACACACACAACCTAATTGCTGTAGCATGAGATATTAAAAAAGTTACACTTGTTGCCAAGAAATATGGCCAAGGTTTCCAGTCAAGTAGTAGATGGCTTTCTTGCAGATTTAGATACATGAATAAGGAAAATAATCAGGGACAAACAACAAAAGCCAGAATTATGATTTAACAAAATTTAATATAAGCAACAATGATATGAAGAAACCTGTCTGTGTGGAAAGGTGTATGCAATATAGGGATTTAAAAAAAAAAAAGACAACTTTTTTCTATAGTCTGAGATAAAAAAAATATACATTTTTCTTTTAGTTCAGTTCTTTATTTTCTTTTCAAAGTTGCAGGCTTCTGTAGCCAAATGATGTTTGTTTCCTTTTTGCATAAAAATTTTCTTTCAGTCATAACAATTTAATTTTAAGTTGACTGATGTATCCTCAGTTTTCTTTAACTGAAAGAATCCACACATGCCTTTATGTTCAGTAATTAACACACTTTGTAATTCACCATTCCTTCTCGGTTTGTGACTATTTAGTCAATCAAGTAAATGTCCATGTGGCATGGGATTAATGTTAGTGAGTTGGATGCAATTTTCAGTTTCTTCATTAAGCAATTTACTCACATGTTCATAACATAAAAAAGGAGTGTTTACTCCCCAAATTCTGCTGTCCAACTTCAAGTATTTTTCATAAGCAATCTTTCAGACTGGGTAACATGACTCTGCACGTGTGTGAAGCACTATTTTTTTTAGACTTTATCCAATCCTGTTTCTAAGAGTAATTGCCTGGCTTATATTAATTTGACTTCTGATTTTGTAAGATAACCAGAGAGAGAAGATAAATGTCACAGAGAGAGAGAAAGAGTGATAGTTTATTGACAGTATGTTCTTTTAGTACGATGTGTGTTAGAAGTGAATACATAAAAATATACACACACACATACAATGCTTTACGAATTGCTTTGTTTATGTTAAGATATAAAACTGAGCAGAAATGTATATTTTGAGAATTGAGAAAATTCTGTGTTTAAAAGCACCATATGATCTTTGTTTAGCCATCAGGTTCTCTGTAGCTGAGAAGTCAAAGCACGTCATATCTAATGGCTGTTTCTTCTAAAGGACTGTAGGCTTGAATCCTGCCAGAGAGTGCATATTTTTTAAATAAGATTTCTCAAATATTTAAGCCAGTAAATGATAATAAATAAATATATGAATAAATAGATAAATATCTTCTTTCAGGACATAGGCGATCATGGATCTCCACTTACCTCTATCCCTTATCACTCTAAAGACTTTTCCTCTTGATGTCTCTCCCAAACCCCACTCCATCATACACTTGTTCAAGACCAAGTATATCTCGTGTTGTTTTCCTCCTACCTCTCTTCTCCTCTATCTATCCCATGAGAATTAGATTCTTCAAACCCATTTTCCTCATTATGGGTCCCAGAAACTTCAGCTGTCTCTTCTTGATGTTAAGTATAAGTTTCCTTTTCACTTGCAACCTCTCCAAAACCTTATCATTGCTCACATGTTTGGTCCATGGTATCCTCAGCATCCTTCTGTAGAACCACATTTCTGTTGCTTTGAGAAGATTGTCCAGTAGGACATAGATCACATAACAGTCCAGTAATTTATATTTCCAACAAAATCTTCCTGTCTTTCAATACTCTGCTTGACTTTTAAAATGTGTCTTTGCCTATGCTAATGCACTTTTGGATATCAATGTCACACTTTCCACCCTCTGTCAGAACACTCCCCAGGCATTTAAATTTCTGCCTCTGCTTGATTTTAGTATCCCCAACCTGTAGTTGGCATTTTGGGTTTCTATTTTTGTTGATGACCATGCATCCAGTTTTCTTGAAGTTTACATTTAATCTTTTCTTCTTGCTTTCCCTTGCTACCTTCTGTAGGTGGTCCTGTATTTTCCTTTCTGTGTCTGCTATCAGCATTGTGTCATCTGTATATCTTATATTGTTGAGACTGTGGGCGCCAATGATGAATCCTAGCAGGACTTTTAGTTCTATCAGAATTGCTTTGATTTACATGTTGAATAGATCCAGTGAGAAGACACATATTTGTCTTACACCCCTTCCTATTTTTGTATATCTGCTAAATTCATTTTCTGTCTACATGCAGGTGTTTTGCTGTCAGTATAGGTTCTCGAATATTCTAATATCTTTCCCAAATATGTCGAGGTTGTTGAACATCTCTATCAAGTCTGTTCAATAAATAAACAAAGCATCTATTCAAATATGGATATCCAATAAAAATAATATTTAAGTAATAAAACTGTTTTCTTTATGTGGATCACCAAAATGTAGTACTGCAATAAGCAGAAATTAAACATTCTCTATGGTTTCTTGCTTTTGTTGCAATGAGTTTAAAGAAAGAAATAGAACCATACCAAACTCCTATTTTGATTATTGCTGAATTGAGAAAGAAAAAACTAGACATTACTTCAAATCTATGCTTGCATTATAAACCAGAACTTGATGGCCTAAGTAAGCTTTGAGAAAAAAATAAAAATAAATGAAAGTAAAATATTAATGACATTATTGTAACACTATAAATTCAGGTTTCTACAAAATTCCATCATGTAAAATATATTTTCTGAATTTATAATAAAACTTGACATATTAATTTTGGATTGTAATTGTGAAGTTTATTTTTTGTCAAAATTTTTCATATTCTCTCAGCTTTTCTGCATTGAAAATAAGATAAATTCTTATCAAAGTATTTCAGAATTGGTTTAAAATTTAAATTTTTGTATATTTTAGGTATGTCTTTGTGTTTTCAGTGTCGACTATATATATATATATATATATATATATATATATATATGCTATTAAATATAAGAGACAATGAATGATTTTGATTGAGTGTTGGTTGTTTTAAACTTTAAAACAGGAAATAACATATTACATTGCATTTGACTAGATGGTTTTGTTGTCATTTCGCGCTATCCCGCGGTGTGACGTCATAAAACCGCATCGCAAACTTAAGAACTGCGTTTATTATTTTTGGTAACTATTGCCGTTGCCAAGCGGAGTTTTATGTCAACACAAAATAAAATCGTCGGTGATGGTGGATTTTATAATATTTCAGTTTAAACTACCTCTCTGAAGATGGCTCATGTGAGCCGAAAGCTTAGAAGAAAACCAATAAATAATTATCCAAATGTTGGAGAATTTTTGTCTTTATTTTCAACTGAAATTAAAGCAAAAATATGACGTTTAGAACGGCTCATGATTAAACATAATAGACATTCATTGTCTCTTATATTTAATAGCATATGTCTAGAAAATTACTTGCTGCCTCGATATACTAAATATATATATATATATATATATATATATATATATAAGTGGGACATAAAATCCAGACAAAGTAGAAAACAGTTTTATGACGTGATTACACATTTTGCCATAATTGGCAGTATGTGGTACAGTGGACATCGAATCAGAACAACAAATCAGTGAGCCAAGTTGAGGCCGTCGCTATATATAGCGATGGCCTCGGCCAAGTTCAAATTCCACTTGAATTCCTCGCATTCACTTGCACACAAATACCCTTGAGAAAGGTATATTAAGCCATCTCTTCCCTCCAGTTATGGGTTAAATAATAGGACATTGGATTCTATAGCCTTGAATAGTACTAACAGTTTCTTCTCTTGAACTTCTCACTTGTGAAACTCACTTCTGGTTTCTTGTTTTCCAGTCAACTTTGATCTTCAAAAATATAAATCCAATTTTTTTTTTTTCCTCAATTCCTGTTTTTTTCTCTCTCCTTAATCTTTTTCTTATTCTTTCACACTTAGTAATCACATTTATGTTAGTGACTTTCTTTTTAATTCATTTTAACTCAATAAAGTGCTCTTTCACTGCTTTCTCTTTTGCAACTATCTTCCTGTTTCAGAGTTTCAATGACACTTAAGACTAACATTTACTATGTTTATTTACTTTATTGCTTGAACAGGCTTACTATTTAAGAATTAAATTTGTGATGAATGACAAGTTTACTTTATTTTGATGAAAAATATCTTTCTCCTTAGTGCCATTAGACTTCTCTATAAAGAACAGAGCCACAAATATTGCCATGGTTTCAGTAGCAAGTAAGTTTTTATATAGTGGAGTTGCCAGCTCCTCATCCAACTACTTTTGAATTAATAGTTGTCCTTCTCCAAGATTAGTTGTCAATCTAAGCTATGGATTCTCTGCCATGCTATTTTGCCTATAACTAGGAAAAGAGATACATTCGTACTTTTCCCTGCCAAGGGTATTTGTGTGAAAGTGAATGCAACAGATTAAGCTGAAATTTCAACTCAGCACACAGTGTACTTATTCTACTTCCTGTGTTGATAACCACTACACTACATATACATCCAATAAATATGTCCACTTTACTCTTCAGGTTTAATCTGGAAAAAATGCAAAGGAAGTCCAATGAAAGGAAAATAAATCGTATAGTAAGTATGCTACAGATGAAAGTATATACTGAGAATAGTTTCTAACATTTCAAAATAAAGGAAGAGTTCTGAGATGCCTAATTTATATATGAAGTCACAAAGACTATAAATAGCTACAGCTATTACTCCTGAGACAGTTGAATAGGTAACACTACACAAAAATGATATTTCCAAGATCTAACAAACTGAATGAACAATTATCATTTGATAACTATAAATACACACAGGCATGGCTTAGAAAACTAAGCCATGCCTGTGTGTATTTATAGTTTCACCCAAAAAAATCTAAAGGATTCAAATTCAATCAGAGGAGAAAACCAAATAACGGGCCTCTTGTTAGCAACTTCTGGTTGTGAGGCCATTATAAAATTATCACCAACTGTGCACACAAGACAGAGAAAATGAGGTTTGACAATATAAGTCAACTAATAGTGAAAAACAACACCCAAGAAAAAATAGTGAATGAAGAAAGAGCTAAGTTTGTGAATATTTCTCAAAAAGTGAATGAACCAGGTATCGATTATGTTCATTTAAAACAGGACACTAAATATTGTGAATTTGAGAAACTTGTATTGGAAAACCAGGCCATTTATTAATTAAAATGAATGGCCCAGTAAGATTTTGAATAAGTTAAAAAATTCTGGATTGACAAAAAAAAAGAAAAAAAAAGTGTGTACAACACTAAAAATATATCAATTTTGGTATATTCCAACTACAAAGAAGCATATCAGCAGACCAATCATTAATTGACAAAATATTAAAAGCTGAAGTACCTAAGAACAAAAAAGAATGAGGAACATTTGAAAATTTAAAATTTGTTCTGGCAAAGAAGCCAGTAATAAAAATATTCAACCCTAGAAAAGAAATATTAGTAACAACTGACATGAGTAAACACTCAATCTTGGAGATATTAGTTCAAGATGGTTGCCCTATTATGAATCTTTTGAGAAAATTGTCAAAAGCCAAATTGAATTATTGAATTTCTCAAATATTGAGAAAGAAGTGTTGGCCATCATATGGATGACAAATAGAGCTCACCAGTTTCTAATTGGAAAGACATTATAAGGTCTGACCATAGACCTTTAGAATTCATATTTAAACCTTGGATCTTTTTATTATACTTACAATAAAAGATTTTGACATTAAATAATCTAAAAGAGATTGATATATCATAAAATCAACCAATTTCTCTTCATATTTCTCAAATCCAAACTTATTTGTTTTACTCCATGCAGTACTCCTTGTTTGGAAAACTGTTCTAACAAGTTTAAGATATTAAAACATTTTTTAAATTTATAAAATCAAAATTGAAAACATTTTACAATAAAATGAAATTTACTAATAAGATATTACAGTAAGCCACAAGTGGGAGAAGATTTTTGCCATACAGAATATCTTTGTGGTGTTCATATAGATTTTTTAGGTTTAAGGATGTTTTGTTCATGGATATTCATTGGCATTTATAATTCACCAACACTACCTCTAAAACAATGAGATATAGTGAGCATCAAACAAAATGACAACAAAAGGACAGAGGCAGGAATAAACAAAACTGCACAAAATGACAATTGATATATATCAGTGAAACATCCAGAAACCTCAAGAAAGGTTATATGAACACTACAGAGATATTCTGCATAATAATAATCTAAATGCAATGATGGTTCGCTGTAATACATCTGACCACAGTTTTGACTTAATAAGATATTCTAAAGTTAAATAAAATCAAGAAAAGTATGTTGGTCACTCAATAATAAGACTATGAACTTGTATAATAAAAAATATTCTGGAAACCTAATAGTATTTCATTATTAAGAGTCATATCCAGTTTTGCATTTATTTTTTTTTATTGTTTCACCCAAAACAACGTGGTATCGCCAACAATGTGCAGGGACCTACATAAGAGAGTAAAAGCTTAGGCAGGAGGAGAGTGAAGAGAAAGATGAACCAGTTACAGGTGGTGTCAGAGAAAAGGCTAGAGAAGGATGGGAACAAAGGTGTGAAGACAGTTGCAAAGGTAGAGAGAAAGGAAAAGAACAAGATACACAGAATGATGTAGAAAGGATGAGGGAAAGACTGAAGTCAAGTGAATAAAAGATGAGAATTGACATTGCATTTAAATTCTTGGCGGTTGTAGCTGTCAGGAAAGCAAGTATATGGAAGAGAGTTCCACAGGTGGGAGGTGCAAAAAAAGTAGCTGCTAGTGTAGAATTGTCAGCTGCATTTGGTAGATTTAACTGTAAAAGGATGAGACCTTGTTGCCAGTCTGGTTGTTCGAGTAAATTCTCATGGAGGGGGCACCAGTGACCTAAGTTCGTTGGAGCAGAAGCCATGAAAATATTTGTAGAATAGACAGAGGGAAGCCACATCCCACTGTTGAGAAAGTATCTGGAGTCGAGCTACCAGGTCTGGACCGATCACATTACAGATTCTCCTTTGGAGCCTGTAGAGAACCCTGAGATGAACAGCAGGGACACCTGACCAGATATGAAAACAGTATTCTATGCATGGCTGGATGGTTGATTTGTATATATGCAAGATGGATTCAGGCAGAAAAACCTTCCTGGCCCAACACAGTGACCCAACCTTCCAAGCAGTGGATTTAGCTACTGATTCAATGTAATGATTCCACTTGAGGTCAGAAGATAGGGTGAGGCCAAGGAGGCACAGTATATTGCATATTAGAATACAATTTTTATAAATGGTTATAAAAATATTTATGAAAACATGCATAATAAATACTTTCAGCAGTTAAACCAATATTTATAACAACAAATATAAAAGCTAAACATAAAATAGCTTAATTCCTAATCTAACTTAATTCTAACTTAATATTGTACTAAAGAAACTCTTAAATTAACTCATCTGAAATGTGCTGACAAGTTCCTATACAAATTAAATATTACTTGATCAAAATTAAATCATAAATATAGAATGTCATTTTGTGAGGAACAAAGAAAAGATAGCTAAACTGTGATGTAATAGTCATCTATTCACTGCCATATAAGATATGTGGTAGTGAAAGTTAGTCAATTTCCTTGCAGATGAAGAGGAGATTCGAGGCAAGAGAGACGTGGTTCTACAAAAGAATACCAAGAATACCATAAAAGGAATATGTGAACAGCAATAAAGTTTGAAGGAAAATGGAACAAAAAAAAAAAAAAAAAGTTAGCTGTTCTCAGAATCAGAAAGAAACGGTTGAAATTTCTGTGATAGATAACGAAGACAAAGAGCTTGGAGAACTTGGCACACCCAGTGTATATTAAGGCAAAGAGAACAAAGGAAGACACTGAGTATAATGAACTTGTGTCAACAGAATGCCAAATAGGAACACCATAGGACAAGGATATAACAGGGATAACAGCTACAAAAGATAGGAAGTTATGGAGAACCATGATCACCAACTTCCTGAATGTGCATGATACATGAAAGAACTGAATAGTGTCTAATGCCAAAATCTGCATAGAAAGGCCATAAAATATGTTAAAGATAACTATTATACTTAAAACTTAAACTATTGTACGTATTTTTTTTTACAATGTGGTGCAGGTAGCATGTTGTGGTGTAGTGGATATCGACTCAGAACAAAAAAAAAAAAAAAAAAAAAAAAAAAAAAAAAAAAAAAAAATCGGAGAGCCAAGTTTGAAGTAGAGTTGAAGTCATTGCATTTCCTTACATGCAAATACGTTTGGGAAAAGTTGACAATATAAATCAACTAATAGGATGTGCGTTGTGGTGCATTGGATATCAGCTTGGAACAAGAAATCAGAGAACCGAGTTCGAATTCCAGTTGAATTGGGAAAGGTATTAATCCGCCTATTCCTTCCAGTTATGGGTTAAATAACAGGACAGATTGGGTTCTATAGCCTTGGTCAGCAACCAGTCTACCGCAGAAAGCAATGGCAACCTATTGCAGGATAATCTTCTGCCCAGTCAGTCATGTCTCTTTCAAGACATGATCGTCCAAGCGACTGACTGAATAGTGAAAAACATAACACGAAAGAAAAAAAAAAAATAGTGAATACAAAAGAGCTAAATTTATAAATATTCCTCAAAAAGTGAATGAACCAGGTATCAATTATGTTCTTATGCTGGCAACTGCACTATGTAAAAACTTACTTGCCACTGAAACCATGGTAACAACATCTGTGGCTATGTTCTTTACAGAGAAGTCTAATGGCACTAAGGAGGAGGAGATATGTTTTTCATGCATCTCCTCTCTAGCTATGGATTAAATAGTAGGACAGATTGGATTCTATAGCCTTCGTTGAAAACTGCGGGAAAATCTTCTGCCCAGTCAGTCATGTCTTTTTTGAGACACGATCACCTAAGCATGTATTACGTATGGCACTTGACTGGTTCATCCTGTACAAGGCCTGGCAGCCAGTCAAGATAAAAGGCACCATCCCATGCAAGGTAATAATGACACCAAGATGCAAGGGACCACCAGAGAAGGAAAAGATTTTTAGCAGAAACTGGAAACTGAATCCTACACAAGAGACAAGGAAACATCTACTCTTGTTCAAAAGACTGAGGAGGAGTGCGAACTGGATGATAGGCAGTCCTATCTAAAATCTACTATTTTAAGGAAAATAAAAAATAGCCATTTACTGGAAATAACTATAAAAATACCAAATGATTTATCAACACTGCTATTTAGTTTTTGATCAAATACACAGAAGTACAGACTAAGATAAAAAATTCCCCACCCCCAAAATTCAATATAATAGAAATAGATGGCAAAATGGGTTGTACTCTACACTACTATATGTCTGTGCCTGTTTAACACTGAACACGAATTAGTTTATAATACAAACACTAAGTACTGATATTTCATGTCTTGAAAATGTATATATACAATAACAGCAGGCAACATAAGTTTTGTAGACATATCCACAGCAGTGAACGTGTCATTTTTGTGAACTCACATTTTGTTTTATGTTTATATAGTACCATCAAAAACTTATGAATTTTCACTAAGCAAATTATTAAGAAACAGGAAAATTTCATTAGAAACAAAGAAAGCACTGAATTGTTACATAATATCAATCCTCCTATTTGACAGTGAATGACAGACAATCTCTTCACAAATGAAAAACAAACTTGAAGCAACAGAAATGTGGTTCTACAGAAGGATGTTAAAAATATCATGTAGTGAACATGTGAGCAATGATAAAGTTTTAGAGAAAATGGGGAAAAAAATTGGATACTTATACTTAATATCAGAAAGAGTTGAAATCTCTAGGGGACAGATTCAAGGCAAGATAGACAGTAAAGAACATATAACCTTGAGTAAATGGGTGGCAAAACAGGGCTAAGAATAGATAACAAAAAGACAAAAATTTATTAATAAATTAATTTATTAAGTGACTACAAAAGACAGTATATTGTGGCAAGCCATGATCACCAACATCCTGACAGAAGATAAATATAAAATCTTTATTCTACCTTTGTTGATTTATATCAACATTATATTTAATAAATTTATTTGTTGTTTTTTTTTATATATTTAAATGTATTTAATGCACATATAAACTTACTTGTTGCTTCACCCACCTATTTTATCAAAACATCATTGTACTTTTTTTTAAATAAATATTAGCTCAAACATTTAGTCAAAGAGAAACAAGGAAGTAGATTGTTTTTTACTGTTCTTTGTAAGATCAAATGTTTTTCTTCTACAGAAAAATTCAAATGTCTGGTTCATACATCACCCCAATTTTTTGAACAGCAGTAAAGGTTTATCTTTTGTTTCCTTCCTGTTTAGGATTGGGTTTCCAGTTCCTACTCGAAATCCGAAATTTTATTCAGTAATTTTTTTCCACTCCCAATAAGAGTAAACAAGTTTGTCCATTGTCCCATTCAAACTCCTCCTCAATCTTTTGAACGGGCGTAAAGTTTCATCTCTTGTTTCAGATTGGGTTTCTAGTTCCTTCAAAAGTTTACTTCATCTCTATACTCCTAACATCTCTGCCTGAACTCTGAAAATTTTATCCATTAATTAAATCCTGACTTCTTCAAGTCTTGAATTAGCTATCTTGTCCTTATGCTAATATAATTCCACACAGTAACCTGCTACCTTGAGTGGCCCTTGGGCCTTATATTGAGTGAACACTAGTAAAAAAAAAAAAATAAATAAATAAAATAAAATTCTGGTTATCTTAAATATTACAGTAAAATATTATTGCACTATCATAAACTGAATGAAATAATATCTATGTATACATTACTAAATGTGTAATTACTAAACGGATGTGTGTTGTGGTACAGTGGATATCGACTCAGAACAACAAATCGTGGAGCTGAGTTCGAATTCCAGTTGAATTCCTTGCATTCACTTACGCACAAATACCCTTGGGAAAGGTATTAATCCATCTATTCCTTCCAGTTATGGATTAAATAACAGGACAGATTGGGTTCTATAGCCTTGGCTGGCAACCAGTCTACCGCAGAAAGCAATGGCAACCTACTGCAGGATAATCTTCTGCCCAGTCAGTTATGTCTCTTTCAAGACATGATCGCCCAAGTGTCTATCACATATGGTACTTAACTGACTGACTGACATTACTAAAACTCAAATCATGCATATATGTTTGTTCCCAGAGATACAGTTTAAACGATACATAATACCCCAATCAGTTTAGGAGCATATTGTAACAGGAATCTTTGCAGAGTGCAGTGCCAAATTTCATTAAAATCATACACTGTCTTCTTAAGCTAGGGATGTTTTCCTGTTTTACCACATTTTTAACAGCAAATTCAGTATTTGTTTTCAATACACATTCTTGTATAAATCAGCATATATAAACAAATACTTGCACATTATATTCCAACTATTATGTTTATGAAAAAAGTAAAAGTTCATAATACATTATAAAAACATTAAATATACATGACAAAAATACATTATACAATTCATTACACTACATTAGAACTTTTTTTATAAACAAATATTTCAGATGTTTTGCAACTACTTTATAGATAAACGTGTTCTTGTAAAATGTAATCTGTCTTGAAAATTGATGGTAAATAGACGCATAATGGTTTGCCACCATTATATCTTTTAAAATAAATGTAAGGAAGAAACAAGTATATATAATAAAAATTATAATTATTATTTTGAAAAAATAACCTAGAGCAAAATGAAACTAAATGAACAAAAAGGAGACACCCACACTTTGTTATTTCAATAAATTTCCCTAACCAGGCAACTGCCATTTTTATTTTTTTGTGGAATATCTTTCACCTTTGAAAATTATAATATGGTAAATAGTAAAATTGGCATAAATTGTCATCCCAAGGCTACTATTACTTGAATGGAAAGGCCTTTAGTGTGATATCAATTTGCAGTTTCATTCTAAAAAGAGTAAACTTTTTCCTGCAGGTTAACATTTACATTAAAGAGACATTTCAAATTAAACCTAGATTTAATTCTAGAACAATGATCAGCTTATATCATTCTGATATTGATAATTTGTTTATTCTGAAAGTCTGCTTTTTGATAATGTCTATCATTGAATTTCTAGCTGAATTTTTATTCAGAAAATTATGTAAAGCAGTAAATTTTTTCACAAATTCTGAAAATCTTTCCATTTATTCACTTATTATTTTGTAATCAAAGTGATGATAATTATTGCAAAAACTTGCATTGTAAATACAAATTAAAATATGTATAATTAATTTTTAAAAAATAATATTGTTATGTCATTTTGTATCATGAAATGCTTTTAAAAAGGAACACAAAAGATTTATGGGTGGCCTAGTGATTATATGAATTGTATATAACCAACTAATGGTGAGTAAATGAATGACAAAGTTGAAAAATTATTAAATAAGTATTATTTATTCAATAAAAGAAAAAAATTTTTTTTAAAAAAAATGAAAATATATAGAAAGTGTACTAATTTTTAGTCTGCTATGGCAAATTTATATACCTTTCTTAACAAAATTACTATTATGGTGTGGGTTATTTGGCTATATTTCCAAGATGAAATATTGTAATTATTTACACTATTTACATTATTCGGACATATGGCCCATGGAATAAAAGTGTTGGTTGGATCCAGTGACTTCACCAAAAAAGTTGAGAGTTCAATATCTGGCTACAGTAGAGGTAAACAAAAAACTTACAGAGTTGAGTTAAAGGAAGATGACTGATATTAAGACATCTGGAAGAGGCATGATTCATAAAACTAAAACAATCAACCCTGGTGAGCAAAATAAAGGGTTCAGTTTAAAATTCCAATCACCTGAAGAAGGTTGGAGCATACAATGCTTGAAACATTGTGAATATAGCAACAAAGACGAAGAAAACAGTTTGAATAGTTTTTTTTTTTTTTTTTTTTTTTTTTTATAAGCGTTTCACCCCGAGCAAGGCATGTCACTGCCACTACTGTGCAGGGGGCTACGTAGAGAGGAGAAAGGCTGGTTAAATATAGGACATAACAGAGGGTGGGTGATAGGCGGGTGAGGATACCGAGAATGAGGGTTGGGTAGATGAGAGTGTTGTGAGAATAGTTGGGAGTTAGTGTGATAGGAGGTGTCTATTGACCCTACATTTAAACACCTGGAGATTGTAACTGTCGGGAAAGCAGACTTGTGGAAGGGAGTTCCACAGGCGGGAAGCGCGAGAAAAGAAGCTGTTGGAGTAGAATTTACGGTTACATCTTATTTGTTTAACTGTAAAAGGGTGGGACCTAGTTGCTAATCTAGTATCTCGTGTAAATTCGTGCTTGGGCGGCACCAGTGATCTAAGCTCATCGGAGCAGAAGCCATGAAAGTACTTGTAGAAGAGGCACAGGGAAGCTACATCACGCCGGTGTGAGAGCGGCTGCAGCCGGTCTGCCAAGTTAGTATCAACCACGTTACAGATCCTCCTTTGTATTTTGTCAAGAAGCCCAAGGAGAGCAGCAGGGGCACCCGACCAGATATGGCAGCAATATTCAATACACAGGCGGATGGTAGATTTGTATATGTGCAGAATAGTTTCAGGTGGGAAAAATTTCCGGGCCCTGCACAGAGAGCCGACTTTCATAGCAGCAGATTTGGCAATGGATTCAATATAGTCATTCCATTTGAGGTCCGCCGAGAGTGTAAGGCCAAGGAGGCGTAGTATTTTACTCTCTGGGAGGCTAGCCTGTCCCATGCTAATGGGAGGTAGATGCGATAGTCTATGGTGGTTAGTTGATAACAGCTTTGTTTTGGAGGCATTGAAATTTACCAACCATTTCCTACCCCAGGTCACTACGGATTGGAGGTCCCTTTCCAGTGCGGCAGCGAGGTTCACTTTGTCGTCCAGACCTGGTTTCTGATCGATGCGGGAGTAGATTGTTGTGTCGTCGGCATACATGCCAACTTGGGATCTAATTGTGTCGGGGAGATCATTAATGTAGATCAGAAATAGCGTGGGACCTAGGATAGAACCTTGAGGGACGCCCGCGTTCGTCTGGTAGTTTTGGGAGGCATGCCCATTTAATACCACCTTTAATGTGCGGTTAGAGAGGAAGGACTGGATGAGGTCAAACAGATGTCCAGTTATCCCATAGCTCCGCAGTTTGCACAAGAGGCCAGCATGCCAGACCCTGTCGAATGCTTTGGAGATATCCAAGGCAACGGTTCGGGCTTCACCATTCTTGTCGAGTGCCTGGTATATGTACTCGGTAATGGTCGTTAGCATATCAGCAGTAGACCTGGTGAAGCGAAACCCATACTGTTTGTCAGAGAGAAGCCCGTTGGTCATAAGGTGCTGAATCACCTCGTGTATTTAAAAAATAAATAAAAGCAGTAAGCTAAATTAAGTTTTGTTAGGTCACACATCTAAACAAATTAGATGTTAAAAATTTTTAAATTTAAACTTAAGTGTCCATGCATCTTAAACATTTCTCTCAATGTATAATTATAAATTAAGTTTTGTATTTTGTTTATTCTCTCTACATATATAAGATTCCATCTATAAAAACATTAGTCTGAAAGAGTTCTTTCAAAGGAACAAACATGTCACATTGGGGTATTTTCCATTTTGTCATTAAATTATCCATAAATTGAATGTAGAACAGATATTCAAGTTGATACTCAGCATACTACACTTACCATCTATACTCAAGTTTTTATGATCAGGTTTGTTTTTGTTTTGTTTTGTTTTTTGGGGGAGGGGTACAAAAAATAGGGGTGTTATTTGCACACAAATGAATATAACAAACCTAACTAAAATTTAAACTCAGCTCTCTGATTTTCAATTCTTAGCTATTATCAACTACACATCCACACTTACAGCATCAATCTAAGTACAAATCAAGTTCGATGTTGCTTACTTCAATAATTGTACAAGAACTGGTTTATGAAAATGTAATATTTACGGCCGTCAGACCTATAAGCCACAAAAAATAGTAATCTAAATTTAAAAATTTGCCAAAAGCAAGTTTTAAAACTATTTAAGCGCAAACAATGCCTATAAGATTCAAGAAGTTACTGAGTATGCAAGAATTTGGGAAAAACTATTAAGGAGAGAGGATAATAAAAGAACAGTATGTGCATTGTGGCGCAGTGGATATTGGCTCGGAACAAGAAATCGGGGAACCGAGTTCAAATTCCAGTTGAATTCCTTGCATTCACTTACGTGCAAATACCCTTGGGAAAGGTATTAATCTGTCTATTCCTTCCAGTTATGGGTTAAATAATAGGACAGATTGGGTTCTATAGCCTTGGTTAGCAACCAGTCTACCGCAGAAAGCAATGGCAACCTACTGCGGGATAATCTTCTGCCCAGTCATGTCTCTTTCAAGACATGATCGCCCAAGCATGTATCACGTATGGCACTTAACTGACTGACTGAATAGTGAAAAACATAACACGAAAGAAAAAACAAAAAATAGTGAATACAAAAGAGCTAAATTTATAAATATTTCTCAAAAAGTGAATGAACCAGGTATCAATTATGTTCTTATGCTGGCAACTGCACTCTCTTTTGAGACATGATCGCCCAAGCGTGTATCACGTATGGCACTTAACTAACTGAATTAAGGAGACAAGATAACAACTGACACTGATCTTCAAAAATTTAAATGCAAAGTTCATTATAAAGAAAGTAAATTGATTGGTTGTTTATTTGTTTTACCAGCATATCAAACCCTGTGGATCATTTAATGCAGAAACAGGATTTTTATTCAGGCTTGTTTCAAAACATTCCAGGTGGTTATGAGGATTTTTAAAATTGCTTTTACAATATCACAAGTTGTATAATTCAAGAGTACTTTCAAAACATTAGTTTTATGGGTCAAGTTCTATTTTCTATAGAAGTTGAAAGTATTTTATTTTCTTCAGATATCCTATTGTTTGGGCAATAGGTACATTTTTGAAGAGTATATCAAGATTTTGTGCTTGAGAGAGCCGAGTTTGAATTCCAGTTGAATTCCTTGCATTCACTTACACACAAATACCCTTGGGAAAGGTATTCATTCATCTCCTCCCTCCAGTTATGGGTTAAATAAAAGATTGGGTTCTATAGCCTTGGCTGGCAACCAGTCTACCACAGAAAGCAATGGAAACCTACTGCGAGAAAATATTCTGCCCAGTCAGTCATGTCTTTTTCGAGACATGACCACCCAAAGCGTGTATCATGTATGGCACTTAACTGACTGACTGAATAGTTGCTACATATTTTTTTTTGTGCTTCTTGCATTTATCAAGATATGCTTGACGGTGATAAATAGGTTGCAATGGGTACACCGAGGTGTAGTTCCTGCTTTGAGCGTGTGTGTGTGTGTGTGTGTATATATATATATATATATATATATAAATAAAGAGGAGTGTCCCGAATTTGTTGAATATGTTTTGTCTGTGGTCAGCCAATAGCTTTATATTCTTTCTTATTGTCAGCTGATGTTCATACAGCTTATTGTTTGGGAACAATTTTCTTTTGATGTGTTTTGTAATTTTTTTTCTTTTTTTCTTGATAATCTGTATAGGGGAGTTTGATTATTTTCATTTTCATTGCCTCTTTTGCCAGTGTGTTGGCTTCATGATTTCCCTTGATGCTTATTGGACTTGGAATCCAAGACAGTACTTTATTAACTGATGACAAGTTTCTAGGATTTCTTGAATATAGGAATGAAATGTGTCCTTTTCTTTAAAATTGCTGCTAAACTAGATAGGATGTTAATAATATTCTCAGACTCCCTATCTTTTGAATTTTCTATCATTTTAATGACTTGTAAGCTCACCTATAGTTTGGTATTATTTGGTAGCCCAATTTGTTTATGAATTTGTCTGTGGCTGCTGCGCCTATTCTATAGAGGATTTTTTATCCATCTGTGTAGAATGGTTTATAGTCACAATATTTGTCTCTTAACTCTCTGCACATACTCTTGTTGATTATTTCTTTTTTGGGGGTGTGCCAATGTTAGGTTCATGTGAGGTTTAGAGATCTTACATAGAGCTACTTTATTTATTGTGACTGATGTGACATGATCAGGATCTTTGTTTATTTGTTCTAGTGCTTTGTTAATTCGAAGTCCAAGTGAAGGGATGGATGTTGATTTATTTCTATAGAACTGGATATATTGAAGTTCATATGTTTTTTGGTATGCTAAATTTGAGTTGGATTGTAGTTTTAGTGCATACTGAACGGATCATTTTTCCCCCCATCTCAGAGATATAGATGGCTTATTGGCTTCCATATAGAGACTTTGTGAGGTCTGGAAGGCAGTGATACTTAATCTCAGTTTTTGATTATGTATGGTTTATAGTTTTTTTTAAGATAAGATTCACATGTGGCACTGTAATTGATGCATCCATAGTCTAATTTTGATCTGAGGTGTGACCTATATATTCTAACAATTACTTCTTGGTTGGCACTCCAATTCAGTTTTGTTATTACTTTTAAAAACTTCAAATGCCTTTTGGCATTTTTGTTTAAGGTAATCAATATGTACCTTAAGTTTGCTATCTAGTATAATTCCTAGATATTTTATTTATTAGACCATAGGAATTAAGTAACTGTTTAATTTTAATTCTGGATCAAGGTGGTAGGCTGGTTTTTTGCAGGAATGCATTAAAAAAGTTTTTTGGAGAAACAGAATCCATTTTCATTTTTCAATCTTGTTCAAACATATCTATCTAAATCTAATCTAAACTTATTTATAAATGGAACTCTGTGTGTGTGTGTGTGTGTGTGTGTGTGTGCGCGTGTGTGTGTGTTACCTATAGACTCCGAAGCGGCTGAACCGATTTTCTTGAAAATTTACACAGTTGTATTATAAGCGTCATCAAGTGTTCTTAGCTAGGTTTTGTGTCGAAATCAAAAATCAATAATCGAAAAAAATCAGGTTATAGAAAGAGTGGTCCGATTTTAATCAAATTTGATACACTCATAGACAAAGAAATGATATTCAGAAGTTTCAAGGTTTCAGTTCTTACAATAGTGCAGAAAAATCGATAATATATATATAAAGCAAGATGTTTGTGTGTGTCTGTCTGCCTGTGTGTTTGTATTTTTTTCAGCCCTTTTATTTTAGTTTTTGCTTCAGGTTTGGCTCTAAGTAGGTATAATTGTAGTTCTTAGTCTCAGCCATGATACCATTTACTCAGAGGACTTATTTAGCCTTCAAAATTCAGTTTACGATGAAAAAAAGCTTATTTGATATCGATACCAGGAAATCAAAATTTGGCTTACATCCATTCATTATTCTTTCAGTCTACAGTTTTGCTTTAACTGGAAACAACTATTGCTTTTTAGTCTTTCGGCCAACGTCCAAAGAGTCTGAGCTCCAGGACCATGGATTAGTTTTAAAGCTTTCATTACACCCAAGCAACGCTGGGCTATACTGCTAGTTTGTATATATTTTTAAAAGGAAGGCATGTTTTGTGATAAGTATGATATTGAGAGATCATCTACATATAGGGATTTTTCAATTCTTGTATTAATGGTTTTAATAATACTATTTATTTTGAGAATAAATAATGTGGCTGATACCTTGAGGTACTCCTACCTCCTGTTTGTATGTGTCTGATGTTGTACTTCCATTTCATACTTTGAATGTTCAATTTGATAGGAAGTTTTGAATGAGTATAGCCATTCTTCCTTTTATTCCCATGTTGTGTATGTTTTTTAGGATACCATACTTATATGTGGTATCATAGATTTTTTTTCAAGATCAAAGAATATTGATACCACATGACCTCAAACAAAGCCATCACAAATAAAGGATTCTAGCCATACAAGTTGATCAGTTGTTCCTTAGTTTTTCTATAATCCACTTTGGTAGCTAGATAAGAGTGTTTCTCTAAGTACTACATTAGTCAATCATTTACCATCTCTCCATCTTGCAAATGCAAATTGTCAGTGCAATGGGTCAATAGTTTGTTAGGTTGGAATGGTCTCTGTTGGATTTCAGAATTGGAGAGACAGCAGAATGAAGCAACAATTTTGGAAATTTGTTTGAACAACATATATCATTGAAAATCTGGAGAAGTATTAAAAGTGACTTCACTGGCAGGTGTTTTAAAATTGATGAATTTCATCTGGACCAATTGCAGAGTTTTCACTTTTGATAATGGAAACTTTTAGTCCTGTCATACTAAAAAGAATATTGTATTCTTTTATGTTTGAAGTGAACGTAAGTTTTTCTTTTTCTGTAATGTTTTTGAAATTTAAGAGTATTGATTTGTTGAGTAGTTATTAGCTCAGCTATTTCTTTTTTTCCAGAGCATTTATCTCCATTTTTTCATTTTGTTAAGTGAACTGTTGCAGCCTGTGATGTTTTTCCATTAATTTTCCTTCTTATTTCCCCATGTTTATTGGAGTCTTGTTTAGTTTGAAGATGTAGTTTTGCAAGATGCACTTTTGGATTTTTTCATTATACAGTGTAATTTTGCTCGAGCTGACCTGTAGATTGCTTCCTTGCATCCTTCAGTTTTGATTTGGTAGATGGATTAAGAAATGATTTGGGTATTTTTGTCTTGCTATTTGTGTTAATATATTTATAAAGGAGACTACTGGGTCTGGTTCATTAAGAATCTTCATATTGATTTTGGATAAGCAGAATTCATTGAATTTTAACCAGTTAGATTTGTTTAGTTGCTATTTTGGATTCCTTTCTTCTGACATAGGCTGGTTTATATTTAAAAAAATAGGCAAATAGTAACTACCACACTCAGTCAGTCAGTTAAGTACTATATGTGAAACACGCTTGAGCGATCATGTCTCGAAAGAGACATGACTGACTGGGCAGAAGATTATCCCACAGTAGGTTGCCATTGCTTTCTGCGGTAGATTGGTTGCCAGCCAAGGCTATAGAACCCAATCTGTCCTGTTATTTAACCCATAACTGGAAGGAAGAGACGGACTAATACCTTTCCCAAGGGTATTTGCGCATAAGTGAATGCAATGAATTCAACTGGAATTTGAACTCGGCTCCCCGATTTCTCGTTCCGAGCCAATATCCACTGCACCACAACACACACTACCACACTAGTCAACATGAACTCTCCATTGAAAGTCCATAAAAATTGATGGGGAACAAATGAGTAGGTCAATAGCTAATGTTGATCCACTGAGTATAGTTATATGTACATTTGGTTGTTAAGGATACATAGATCAGATGATTCTAGTAGAGATTCTATCATTTTACCAGTATGATAGGGGTTCCTATAGCTTCACATTTTGTTGTATGTATTAACATCTCCCATTAAGAGAGAGAGAGTGGGAAATTGGCCAATTCACCTTTGTTCAGGAATATAAATTGAACATGTAGTTATTGTTCAATTAATTGAAGCTTTTACTACCATGGTCTGTAAATTTGTGTTTAATTGTAGTTTTTCATGAGGTATTGATTTTTAACCAATATTGAAGTACCCCCACTTCGTTTATTTTCTCTTGTTGATACATTTATTTTGTGATAAGTTTCATATCCTTTGAAGGAGATGTGTCAATTTATTAAAAAAAAAGATCTGCTGCAAGCGTACTATATTTGAACTGTTATCTTTAAAGAGTTGTTTTATTTCCTTGTGGTTTGGTTTAACATCTCTACAGTTCCATCATGTAATGCTTGTGTTCTGTTTGTCCATCTGAGCGGTCATTATTTTTATTTTACTGCGTAGATCTTAAGGATGACTACGTTTTTGTTATCTATCTTCATATATTCCATACTGTATGTTTTCCTTGTTTGTGAACTTGTTCTTTATCGAGTATTTGTATGTTCTTGATTATTTGGGTTCTTTTCATTTTGTTTTTTTCCCCCCCGATTATCTTTATTTAGGTTGTCATCCTGTTTATTTGCTTTTAATTCTGTTTCTTGTTTCTTGGATTTGGATTTTCTTTTGAATTGACGTTTGATTTTTGTTCTATCAGTTTTCTGTTTATGGAATTTTTTTATTTGAGTAATTTTGAGTATTTTGTTGTTGTCTTAATTTTGTGTTGGATTTACATTATCTGTGGATAGTTTTGGTTCGGTGGTAGAGATTGTTTCCAAGTTTACCATTGGTTTTAATGTTTCCAATGTATTTTTTTTTAATTCTTGAATTAAAAATGTTAGTTCTTGTGTTTCATGTAATTTGTTTGATTTTAAATTTTCATAGGTATTGATGTTGCTTCAGTAATTTTTGTATATGATGGTGTACTGAAATTTGTTTTGACAGTTTTCCTTGTTTCTGAGTAAGGAACTTTTTGGTGTGTTTAAATCTTTATTTCCAAGTTTCACAGTCCCTGGAAGTTGCCCCATGATTTTTGTTTAAAATTACGGAATTTGGTTTCATTTAGACATGTGATCTGTATGGTTAGGATCATTCTCCTCACATTATCCACATACAGACTTCATATTACACTTATTTTTACCATGTCCTTATTTTGGCAGTTGAAGCATCTTAATGGGTTTGGAATTCATGCTTCTACTTTGGAAACTGTATACCCGATTTTTTTATTTCCTGTGGTGATTCTGGTGCATCAAAAGTAATGATGCAAGTGTTGGCATCTATAATTCTATCACCTTTTTTAATGGATATTCTTTTTATGTCTATAACGTTTTATTTTTTTGGATAAAATAATTTCTTCTAATGTACAAAGTGAGAGTTCAGCGTTTCTCACCACACCTTTGAAGGAATTTAAAAATTAGTGTGGGTAGACTCTTACCTTAATATCATGAAATCTGGTCATCCTAGTAGATTTTTATGTGTCTTGCTTTCCTTTGACTTCTACCAGTAATGGATTATTTCTATTTTTTTTAACGGTTTTTGTAATTAGCCAAGATGCTAAGAGTTTTTCTCTTACAAAAGATGACAACTTTGTTATTAGTTAGTCTTTTATTGATTCTATTAGTATGAATTACAAAATTTTCTCCTATTTACTGTGTTACTTTCTCTGTCTATATTAATAGACTTTTTTTGCACATTTTTTCTTTTTGTGTTCATACATTATTATTCACCAGTCATGCTCCCCACCCACCTTGGAGCACTGTATGGTGGAGATGATGAGGTGGGAAATCCCAGTCACCTCATTTCTTCAAGGCTACAGGGGGATTGATATTACATAGCAAGTCAGCACTCCTTTCCTTGTTTTTGCTGAAAATTTCCTGTTTCTTGATACTTTTAGTTTTTAAAAGGAATCTTTTGCTATTTCAATGCACTATTGGTTTGGTTAACAGCATATCAACTCCTTATGGGTCATTTAATGTTGAAATTTTTTTTTTGTGAGCTTTGGTAATTTTTTTAAATGTATTGCTGGTAATTATTTTTTTTACTATGAAGCAACAGCAATTAAGAGGTGGTTCTGCACTCCTCAAAACCTCATGATCAGAAGTCGGATGTCATTTATCATACAGAATGCACCATTGGCTTTCAGTGTCACATTTTCTGTCATCTGTTAAAACATTTCCCAATATTTAAACTTCTGTATTTGTTTGATTTTAATGTCCACAATTCATAGCTTGTTTATAATAAAGATTAATTTACATTTCCACCACTTGTTTTGATACTTTCCAGATAGAGCAGGCAGACAGATCAAATTTGACAAGGATACTTTACAGTGTTCAGGTCTCATGCAAATAAACAGGAACTATATATTCATAAGTAAAAATGCTTGTATATTGTTGCCTGAGCATAAGCCTACCAAAATAGGTGTATGTGACATAAATAGGTTATCTTGCATAGATAGCTCACAAGTTTAAGTTACCATAAAAATGATGCAGTTTAGAAATAAAAAGCAGTTTGAAACATGGTTAAAGTGTCCAGTACCAAGTTTTATATTATGTAAAAAACAAAATATAATTTTCCTAACTCAAAAAAAAATTAGAAGACTCAAGAATTAACAATAGTATATATCTAGAAACCAGAATTAAAAATAGCTACATTTGAAAGAAAAGAGGAAAAAGGCACAAAAGAGAGATTAAAGAGTGAGAGTAAAGTGAAAAAAAAAAAAAAAAAAAAAAATACTTGCACCTATAAAAAGTGTATATAAAAAAAAATTGTGCAGTTCACACTACACCCACATCTATTGTACGGGTGTAGAGGCTCATTCCGGCTTTCTCTTTTCCAATCTTTTCACTTTCACTTTTTTTTTTCAATTAGAGTAGATAGATCTATCTACCGCCCAGTTCACACTCCACCCACGTCTATTGAACAGGTTAAGAGGCTCATCCCTTGTTCCCTGTTTAGGATGTGGTTTCCGGCTTTCTCTTCAATCTTTTCACTATTACGTAGCCCCCTGCACATCAGTGGCGTTACCGCCTTGCTCGGGGTGATACGATTAAAAAAAAAAAAAAAAAAAAAAAAAAATGAACAATCAGCTGATCTTCCTGGTGTGTGAACAAAGCGATTCTCAAAGGGTATGCCTACAAAATTCTGGGATCAAGAGGCTGAAGGTAAGTGATAAAACTTTTACAGGCATTAATTCTCTCTCATGATTAGATTAGATAGATATCTGGAATGAAAGAGAAGGAGCATTCAAAAAGCTTGTGAAAAAAAAAATGACATTAAAAGCAATCATTTTTAAGTTCAAGCTTTATTTCCTCGCATAAGCTCCACCAAGACACTTCTTTAAGAAATGATACCAACCATTTATACAAACCCAGAAGGACTGAGAATTAAATCAAAGCAGCCTTTTTTATGTCATGAATAGTCTGAAAAGGTTAGGGAAAAAAAATATCAGGTTTTAAATCAGGACTGTAAGGTGTATGCCCTAATGATCACCCATTAAAATTCTTGTAATGTTCACCTTGTATGATTTATGAACTGGCCCAGAGTGTTTGTCATGGTGGAAAAAGATTGTCTAATCAAGCCTTCCATGTCACTTTTTTGCTGAACTTTTAGCTAATTTTCTCAAAACACTTTTGTAATAAGTAGAGTTTTGTTTACCCTCTAAAATGTCAACAAATAAAATCCCCTATTTTCATCATTCAGATTGTTGTCCTCATTTTTATTGCCATATTTACAATGTTTTGGCTGTTGTACACTCTGGCCTTCAAGTAACATACAGTGTAATTTTGAACCAAACCCATTATTTAGTCTGGGTGGGGGGGAGTAGATTGTTTTAATTCCATATGTCATGCCTTTTTTGGATATCTTAGTTTCAGTTAATTCCCTTCAGTAAATCAACTCTCAAAGTTTTTGCTCCCTCCACTGTGGCCAGGTATTGAACATGGCCCAGAGGATAAAAGTGTTGGCTTAACATTTCAAAGAGTGACAACTTAAAACTCTAAGTTCAATACCTGGCCACAGCAAAGGAAACAAAAACTTGAATAGTTGAGTTAATAAAGAGAATTACCATATTTTCCGGCTTGGAAAAACGCACCCTAATATTGGAAAGAAATTTCTAAGATAAAAAAATTTCATTGTTATACAACAACGTATTTGCCATGCATCCCTCACATACTGGCACCACGTATTGTTTACATTAATCACTCGTCCGATTTTGTTTCTATAGCAATGACATACTAGTTAGCAGTTAATAAATATAGAATACATCTTCCATTGTCTAAGAGTGGTATTATTTTCATAAAAATGAATTAAAAATTTAAAAAATATGCATGTAAAAATATTAAACAATCAAAGACATGTTATTCATCCTCAAATCTCAAAAACTTGACACTGCTGGATTCATGTTAGAGCTCTAAACTATCATCTGCAGAGGAATGATCCTCACTACTATCTATATCATGGTGGTGACCATAGTGGTAACTGATACATTTGTCTTTGGAAAACATATTTTTCAGGGTATTTTTTAGGAAAAAATTTGCATTTTGTAAGCTGGAAAATACAGTAACTAAAAATGAAAGTCAAAGAAAAAAGGTATGACACATGGATTTAGAACAACAATCTATCCCCATGGACTAAGGGTTTGATTTAAAATTTCAACATATATCACTTGAAGAATGCTGGAGCAAACAACAGCCCAAATGTTAGGAATATAGCAATAAAGATGAAGACAACAGTCTGAAAATGCAAATATTGTAAATCATCACAATACCTTATCTCAGAAATATAGATAGAAAATCTCCTCTGCATCCCAGAAAACTGTCATCATAACCTTTTCTCCTGACTAGTCTGCTTTCATATTGATGAAATTCTTTCTCACTTTGGATAAAAATTGTTTTGACTGAGCTTTGTCTTCAGGATCACAATGATAAAACCAAGTTGCATTTTCATTTAAAGCCTTCACCACAATTTTGATCTCATTTGTTTAAAATTTTCATTGAAAATTCTGCTCTTGTCTGTTACAAATCTGAGAACAACAGTTTCAATACCAAATGTGTAGTAAGTTTGCTTAACTTTAATTTTGTAAGCTGAACTAGGATAGCTATGGAATAAGCTTATTTTTGTTGTTAATTGCAGCCCAGCCTCATCTTGAACATGATTCATTTTTTACTCATAAATTGAAGCTGGCAGTTATGCTTATCCAGTTATTATCAACTCATTTTCCTTCTTTGAAATGAGTTACCCATTTGTAAATTGATTCCGCAACCTCAAAAACAACAAAAAAATAAAAATAAAAAAAATAAAAATAAAAAAAATAAAAATAAAAATAAAAAAAATAATTTCCATTCACTTTCTTGAAAACAATATTAATGTCCTTAGTTTTCAAACCTAGTATTACCCCAAATTTGATGTTCTTTCTTCACTTTTACTAGGATTCTGAAGGAAAGAGGGAATGAACTAAAGCAAACTTCAATCTATTACCTCAAAATACTTCCAGTTTATGCGAATTATAACACATAAGTCCAAGTTTAATTTGTGGCAAAAAAATAGTAAAATATTTGCTTAGTTTTATTTTAACATGCTTTTTCTACAAATATTTTGAATGCCTCTCATACACTCCCAATCAAAAATTTAAGACCACTTAAAAATCTTTAAAAAGAAATTTTTTTTTACGGATAGATTTTAAACTTCTCCCAATTAAGGTTACCAATACTACAATCTAAAAGGTTATGGAAACAAAAAGCTACATTCCAAACATTTTATTTAGAAATTTACATTTTTATAAAATGAGACGATTTACACATGATCAAAATTATAAGACCAAGGGTATAAATTGTTCGATCTATGGTAATTCCAATGTTTTTAGTTCAGTTAGAGATTAGCAATCACTGCATAAAGGTGTTACCATGCCTAAAGCAAGCAAACTTACCAAAGTTGCGGGTTCTCGAATTCTAGAATTCCATAAGCAACGTTTGTCACAGCGGGCGATCACAGCTAAGGTAAATCGCAGTAAAACTGATTTGCAACTTTCTAAAGAACAGTGAGAATTATGGAAAAGCAAAATCCTCTGGTAGGCCCAAAAAATTTCTCCTGCATTGAGTAAGAGAATAAGACGGGTTATTATGAAAGACGAGGGACTTTCTTCTAGTCAAATTAAGGCAGTCACAGATGCTGATTGCAGTCCTGTAAACCATCAGACAACACTTACGACAAAAAGACATGGTAAATAAAAAGCGTAAACAAATTCCTCAGCTGCTTCCACGTCACAAGGTGGACCACTTAAAGTTTGGTCGTGAATACCAAATATGGGATGTTGAGAAGTGGAAAAAAGTCCTGTTTTCCGATGAGAAAAAATTCAATCTAGATGGTCCTGATGGCTTCCAATGATATTGGCATAACAAAAACATGCCTCCTGAAATTTTTTCCACACGTCATAGTGGTGGAGGGTTCCTAATGGTATGAGGTGCCTTTTCTTACAGAGGGACAATGGAGCTCCAGGTGGTGCAGGGTCGTCAGACAGTGGCTGGTTATGTTAGCATGCTACAAAAAGCATCTTTGATGATGGAGGGCCATCGTTTGTGTGGGGATGGATGGTTATTCCAACAGGATAATGCTGCAATCCACGCTGCAGATGGACCTTGACCTTTCTCCATGAAAATGGTGTCCATCTCTTGGGACATCCTGCATGCTCACCAGACTTGAACCCAATTGAAAATGTTTGAGGATGGATGACAAGAGATGTTTATCGAAATGGCAAACAATATTCAACAAAAATGAACTTTGTGAAGCCATCTTCAGAAGCTGAAGCAACATCCCCTGCACCTTAATGGAAACGCTTATTTCTAGCAGGCCTGACAGAATTTGATCATGTGTAAATCGCCTCATTTTATAAAAATGCAAATTTCTAAATAAAATGTTTGGAATGTAGCTTTTTGTTTCCATAACCTTTTAGATTGTAGTATTGGTAACCTTAAGTGGGAAGAGTTTAAAATCTATCCATAAAAAAAAAATTTCTTTTTAAAGATTTTTAAGTGGTCTTAAATTTTTGATTGGGAGTGTATAACTAACACTAGAGAGAGGTTAAAAAATTAAAAATTAAAAAACATTAAAGAAAATGATTAATGCAGTAATTTTCCAAAATTACTGTTCAACTTACAGGGAGTTTTGTACAAGCTCCATACAGCTTAACAATATTTGGATGTGAAACCCGTGACAGTTGTTTCAATTCAGTAATAAAGGCTTTCTTTTCAGTTTCTGTCTCAATCAATTTTACTGCTACACTATGGCCATGGTACATCGCCCGACGAACAACTCCAAAGGCACCTTTTCCCACAATCTGCAAAACAAAAATAAAATTAATATTTTTTACTATATATATAACTCATACAATTTGGCAGGTTAGTAAAAAGATAGTTAAGTGCCATACATGATCCACACTTTGGGCAATCATGTCTCAAAAGAGACATGACTGACTGGGCAAAAGATTATCCTTTTGCTTTCTACGGTAGTCTGGTTGCCAACCAAGGCTTAAGAACCCAATCTGTCCTATTATTTAATCCAGAACTGGAGAGAAGAGACAGATTAATACCTTTCCCAAGAATATTTGTGCACAAGTGAATGCTAGGAATTCAACTGGAATTTGAACTCTAACCCCCTGATTTGTCATTCCAAGTTACTATCCACTGCACCACAACGCACATCCTTGGATGTGCGTTGTGGTGCAGTGGATATCGACTTGGAATGACAAGTCTGCCACAGAAAGCAATGGCAACCTACTGCAGGATAATCTTCTTCCCAATCAGTCATGTCTCTTTCGAGACATGATCGCCCAAAGTGTGTATCACATATGGCACTTGACTAATAGTAAAAAGACACAGAACCATAAGATTATGAACATACTTTTTTTCATTCTTAAAATTGATCCTGAATATGATATACATTAAATAAAAAAAAAAAATTTAAAAAAAAAATTTTTCAAAGAATTTACAAAATTATTTGAACCACCCATTAAAGAAAACGTTCAAAACATTTTTGTTGGTCATCTGATTCTCAGGCAATGCAAAGGTTTAGAAAACACTAAACAAAGCTAGCAATATATCATACATAATATTTACAAATATAGCATTAGTTGTTTTTGTAAGAAACACTTTTTCAGTTCATATGCATAAAAATGTCTAATTTTCCCCTTGTTTCAGAAAGAATATCAAAGAATTAAAGTGTGCATATATATTATAAATTAGAACATGTACAAACTACAATTTTGTAGTAGATTGTAGTTTGTACATGTTCTAAAGTATAATTTACAAATATTCATTGCTCTATTTTTATATTGAGCACTGTTTTAAATTAATGTTTTCAATGTTGCAAATATTTTCTTTGTTCCTTATTCATTTGGAGATTATATATCTATATAAAAACAATGAATTTCAAATCACCTCATATGGGAATAGTTTATTTCAGCAGATGAAGATGTCAGTTGTCCCTGACATCTTCGTCTGACGAAATAAACTATTCCCCAGATGAGGTGATTCAAAATTTATTGTTTAATAAAAATTTAATCAGTAATTAAATACATTGATTTTTTTCGGGGGATCATTTTTAATGTTTTATAATTTTTAATGTTTTATAATTTTTAATATTATATTACTAGGATCCACTTATTTTCCAAGGAAAGTTTTCTTACGGCAGATTATTTTATGTAATAGTGAAAAATAGAGCCTAACTGAACTGTGATACTTTTTGTAATCAAGTAGTAAAGCAATCTAGATTAGATGGTGGTTTCTCCTATAAAGGACAGAGGTTCAAAACTTGTTTCATTAAAGTTCTTGACAATGCATAGAATATTTACAATTAAAAAAAAAAAAAAAAAAATGTCTCCTCTAAAAATAGTGTTTAAAATAATAAGAAATTTGTGTTTGCGTGTGAAGATTTAAGTATTCTCAAAGCCAAAAGATAAATTTGTACGAGTTCTTCACCAGGAATGACTGTTTGCAATGATTGCAAAAAAAAAAAAAAAAAAGTACAAATTCAATTTTTAAGACATTGACTAATTTTTACAGGTTATTTAAAGCCAGAAAACATTTTTAGATTGTAGGAATCTTTTTGAGATAAAATTGTTTACTGATACAAATCATACTGATTAACCCATAGTTTGAAAGATGAGGTGGATTTATACATTTCCTAACAGTATTTTCACTAATTGAATACAACAAACCCAACTAGAATTAAAACTCAACTCGCTGAATTAAACTTTTTTTTAACAGAAAGATTGGTATAATGTTTATAACAGTCCAAACATAGTATAAATAAATGTAAATAAAATCATGTACATTTTTTATTGGCTAATCAAATATTAACTTCTATTGGTTATTTTCAGACACACCTTTTAAAATCTGACATTTTATTCATATTGTTATTATTAAAATTATTTTACTTTTTTATTGTTCTGAGGAGAATTGGAGTATACTGACAGGAACCAAAAAATAAATAAATAAATAAATAAAAAAGGGAGTTTTATCTTTTTTAAAGACTAATTAGTAAACCTCAGCATATAGTTTTTTATACTCAACATTTTAAAACATTTTTTCTTACTGATGAAGAAAATGTAATAAAAGAATAATAAGTGATATTGGAAAATTTAACACTCACAGAATATTTTGAAGGCAAGAGAGACAGAGGAAACCAGTGAAAAACCTACACAAAGAGATTGTGCAAATGATTGACAGAACAGTTATTAGGAGATATATCAAAAAGACAAACTTTAGTAAGGGCTACAAAGGCTCAGGAGTTGAAGAGAGCCATAATTATCCACGTCTTGATAAGACATGGCACATAGATTTTAAGTAAATTCTTTTGCTCAAAATATACAGATCTCTCAAGTAATGCAAAAAGATTCATATTATATATATATATATATATATATTAGTCATTCACATACAAGCCTGTTTTGCTGTATCACAGCTCAGTGTGGCTAGATACAACCACTTGCTTCTAGCTGGGATCGAAACTTGACTGATTTGGTGTCAGTTGGAGTTTCTACTCCCTAAGTCATGGATGCATGAAATGAGAGAGGGGGAAATTTTAGCCTGTTATATATATATATATATATATATATATATATATATATACACACACACACACACTATTAAAAATGGTACATACATATATTGTATAAATAAATAAAATTTACATAAGACAAGCATTTGACAGATTTCAGTCCTAAACCTAGAAAAGCTCTTGCATGAAAACATTCACTGTATATGTCCACATATAAAGTTACCTTTAAATTCTAAAAATTACCCCACAAAATAGAGGTTGTCTAATACAACAGTTACAAAAAGTTGACCTAAACTCTTGTGGTGTTTTGGCACTGGTAACTAAGTTAGTATGCTTGTAGCATAGATTGAATTAGGCTAATGACTGTCTCCATGTGGTAACTACCAATATTTCTTGTTGAAACAATTGACATTATAATACTGTACAACAGTTATGTAATAAAACTACTTTTACCTCTTTATTTCATATTAAAATGGAATATTCACAAGATGATTACACAATTTACAAAAGTTTTGCTAATCAACAAGTGACAAATATTTTGTCCTTGATTTGTAGAGATATGTATTTACACCAATCATTAGTTCTCATAGTAGTGTTAAGTAACAACATTTAGGATTATATATGTAATCTATATTTCTAATTAAAATTCATTATCATTTTGGTGATAATTATCATTTAGTATAAAATGCAAACATTATTTTATAACATATTACACAGTTTGTTTTTTGCAGTTAAGCAAAACATTTAAGATGCCATAAAATCTTTATTTTTCATTATAGAATATGCATTTTTTGTTGTCATTTGTACAAGTCTTTAAAATTAAATTATTTTCATAAAAAATCCTTTTAAATACTTCATATTATTTTATTCCTTTTGATTTGATAACGATAAAAAGGTAAGCAAAACAATTAACTTTATTTTATACTTGTAAGAATCATTATGATAGGCCTAACTGCTAATGGTGGCATAGGCTACCCTATGTTTTCGGTCATCATATAATACAGATATCAGATAAAATAAAAAATATACATGGATTTTGGGTCTGGTTTTATCTATAGGTCACTTTATATGTGGAAATATACAGTATATATAAAATAGAAACTTATTTTTATGGCTAAAATCCTTGCTACCAACTGAAGAAAATTTTTTCACCATTTTATTATAACCATAAAAATCTTGCAAATAGCTAAAATAGTAAGCTGGCACTGATCTCACAAAATTGGTGCTGCTGGGTGGAAGAAGTCCAAAACACTCATTCTTGCTTTAATATGTAACAAGACATCTATATATTTCTAGATTTTATTCATAATCATTTTTTTTTTTTAAACAACTCATGATATTGTGAAAAGAATAAAATATAAAAAACAGCTTTACTCAAGAATCTATCTGAAGGTTATAACATTTCAATTTATCAGCCATATAATTAACTGAAGTGCCTTTATGATTGACTTGTGCAATGCATATTTTCACTCAAAATATTAAATACAATCTTATTTCTTATTGCCAAACATCTAATTATGAAATGATAATAAATACAATGAATAAACAATAATACAGCTTTATTTAATAATATATATTTATACAAGTATCCACTAAAAATAATGTTTGAAGTCATAAAAATGTTGGATTATAGAATAAAATCCATTAATTCCTTAGAAATTTTGTTTACATTTCAGACACAAAACTGAGCAGATATATCTTTCAAGAAAAATCTGAACAAACGAGTGTGCTTTAAATGCAAATAAAACTTTGCTTGATTGTGAAGCTCTTCATAGACAAGCAGTTAAAGTATGCTAGATCAGTTAAGGGTTTCTCCAACAAAGGGGGTTGCAGATTCACATACTGCTGGACAAGAACATTTTCTTTCATAAGGTTTCTCGAACATAGAGGCTGGTAAATGAAATAAATGTCATTTAAAATGAGTGTCTACTTAAATATAGGTAGACACTAAAATCTGAAGTAATAAAAATATTTCACAATGTATTTTTGCAGTTTGAAGCTAAACAGATTAATTCATATATTAATTGTTGCATACCTAACTGTATACAGGAATGGGATGTTCCTATACTCTTAAATACATGGACACTACTGGAGTCAAGTGTAGTAAAAGAGAGTTATTACACCGATCATCTCTCTCTCTGCTTCCAAGCAGAAGGGCCCAAATGAGACTGTCGAAGGGTATCTGGGGTGAATAAACAAGAGCTCAACCCAGCCTTAAGCTGGGTCTATGGGATATTTTTGGCTGAGTTTAAGGGCTCAGAATCCCCCACTTTAATTGACCTTGTGTTACATGCACCTTGGTGGGGAGGGGGTAAATACCTAGAAGAGAGTGATTATACTGACTAGCAGTGTATCTACTTCACACAGCATGTAAGTCTTGAACTTGATATACTATTATTCTCAACCTCAGTCTTGGTAATTACTCACGCAGTAACCTTTTAAGGTTACAACATTAATTAAAAGAATATATATATTTGTGTATTTAGGTAGCAAATTTTCTTTTAGACATGTCAGATTAAATAAATTGCAAACATTGTGTCTGCTTATTTTTAATAAAATCCATTCATGCTCATGAATAATCTTTCACATATTATAAGTGAATGATGTAAGATATAAGCTGTAACTTTCAGAAATTATTTTATTTATTTCTTGGTGTTCCCAAATACTTTCAATCTTCTTCCGAGACTATTTTCAGGGGTGTGAGTTGTGAAGCAAGAAGAAAATTTACAGTAATTTTTAGCAACACAGTTTTGCAGTTATTTTTTGCTACAATTCACAGCACTGAAAATGATCTCGGAAGGAGATTGAAAGTACTTGGGAACATTGAGAAATGAGAAACAAATCATCTGTCAAAGTTACAGCTCATTTCTTACATCTTTCCATTATAATATGCGAAAGATTATCCGTGAGTATGAACAGATTTTATCAAAAATAAGCAGACACAATGTTTGCAATTTATTTAATCTGACCTATATATATTATGATGATAAGAACCTGATTCTCTTTCAGTTACACAATGATTTTGTGCTGTGCATCAATGTTATACATGTTCTGCTTACAGCAACATCAAACCTAGTTAGTACCTACATGAATGAGCACTTTGGAATACCACTGTAAGCTTGAATGTGCAAGTGGTGTAACAAATAATGGCTTGGAATTGTTAATCAAAGGACCAAATTCCAATTCCAGTTGGATTTATTATATTCACTTATATACAAACATCATTGGGAAAAGGTATCAATTCATCTTTCTCCTCCAGCTAAGGATTAATTAGTAAGACTTGCTAAATGATTATATAAAGAATTTTTAATTTTACAATCTAAAAGTATTTTCTGCAAAATAACTTGCAAAGGGTTGATAAGGAGTATAAAAAAAAAAAAACAATTACATTTGCACACACAAATTGATGGAATTTGAAATAAGACAGTGGAATGATATTTTTCTATCTAAATTGCTTCCTATTTTTACTTTCAAATCTGATAGCAGTTAAGTAGTCATAAATTTTCACATTTTACCAGTTTGTGTTAACATTTATTTTTTTAATTAAAAAGTTTCAAATTTTGAGCAAGTATTAAGAAATCAAATCAAGAAAACAAGTAAAGTTGCTGAACTTTCACAATAGTGAAAAATCAGTGAGCTTGCAGATCTCACAGGCTATATTAATAGGGTCACAAAATAGTTTGAGTCAATCAGTTTTATGACATAATTAAACATTGTTGGGTTATTCAATGCCAAAATCAGTCTATTTTTATTATCATTTGAGTCTATAAGCTGTTACTTGTTTTAGAAAGATATAAATAGTGGTTGTTTATATTTGAGACTAGAACTGCCCAAGTTTGATAGTATTCAAAAACTTTGCTGCATTTTGGTTGTTTTTCATCTTACAACCCTTATCCTATAAATGAAATGTCACAAGCATCTTACTACACCATCACTATTTCCATAATAAGTGTCTTGACAAGCTACATTCCTTAGTTCCAATGACCTTGATCTTCACAGCTAAGACCTGCCATGTACACTAGCGGCCATAATTATTAGGCCACCCCAGCGTTTAAAAAAAAAAAATATGTATTTCATACTATTTTTAGCATTTATTGCCAGGTGAATAATTGTAAATGAAAATAGAGTAGTTCTTTTGTTAATACTGCACAATAACATGTGCATCAAATGAATTTATAAATATCTAATAATTACCTAAATTGCAGTTTCATCAAAATAATCTCCTTTTGCCTTCACGATGGTTGCACGCACTCTGGGCATTCTTGCCACAAGTTTTTAAAAACGAATCCTCTGACAACTCACTCCAGGTATTCTTTAGGCACCTAACTAAATTCTGAACATTACTAGGCTGTTTCTTTTTACTTTTCCTGTCCAACTCATCCTATACAAGTTCAATTGGTGAGAGGTCTGGTGACTGAGATGGCCAACACATAACTTTTAACACTCCAGCAGTTTCTTTTAATTCTAAATAATTTTGGCACAATTTAGAAGTATGTTTTGGGTTGTTATCCTGCTGGAGGATGAAATTTTGAGCCATAAATACACAATCCAGATGGAATTGCATATCTCTGTAAGATTGAATGATACTGTTCTTTCTTCATAGTCCCCTTTATTTCAACCAAGTCACCTGAACTTGTGCCTGCAAAACAGCCCCAAACCATGCAGGATCCACCATGATGTTTCATTGATGACTGTACACACTCATCTTTCACTTGCTCCCCAACCCTCCTCTGTACATACACCCTTCTTTTACTGCCTAACAGTTCGAACTTAAATTCATCAGTCCACAACGCTTTTGACCACTGTTCTGGTGTCCAGTTTTTGTGCTCTCTTCCCCATGCTAGTCTCTTATTGGCTGGCAGAAGCAAAGGCTTCCTGGCTGCCACTCATTCAAAAAAATATTCTATTTTCATTTAGAATTATCCACTTGGTAATAAATACTAAAAATAGTATGAAATACATAATTTTTTTTTTTAACTGGGGTTGCCTAATAATTATGACCAGTAGTGTACACTGTAATGAATTATCACCATTCTCATCATATTCCATTAGTAAGGAGAAAGTTCCACTCAGCTACTTCCCAAGAACCACTACTTTGTGGAACAGACTCCAGAGAGGATATTTTCCCCAATCACTACATCTTAAGTCTAGCATTAATTATTATCTCTCCTACATAAACTTATCCGTTCTTCTTACATTCATACAATAACATTATTCAGTAATTTTTCTATGTTGAGTGGCTCTTAGACCTTGAATTGAATGAACATTAGTAAAAATTAAAAATAAAATATTTACTTGGTTTACGAACAGGTAAATACTCATTTACTTAGTAGGGGGTTCATTGGGGGGGGGGGGTGATGAGAAGCACATTTTCAAGGCGATGAATTCCAGGTTCTGTAGATAGGATAGTTCTAAAAAAATGTCCTTGTATATAAAAGAGAAATGTCCTTCTCTAATTTACAAACAGAATAGAAAAAAGTAAAAAAATAAAAGAAAGGGATCAAAGACCCTGATTTCCAAGTGTAATAAAAATGAGAAACTATTTTCATCTCACTGAGCACTAAAAATAATAATAAAATAAAATTAAAAAAAAAATTTCATATTTAACCCTCTTTTCACATGGTATTCTACGAAAAGGTTTTCTAAGAATCTCAATGGATCAAATTACAATTTCCTTTAATGAAAGGAATTCAAAGCCAATTAAGCTTAACAGAATATTTTAATCAAAACATTTAAAAAGAAATAATGAAGAGCATAGATAAGATCTAGATTTTTATAAAATTTCTCTTTTTTTAATCATTTCACCCCAAGCAAAGCAATAATGCCACTAAGACATGATTCAGAAAAGAGAGATTTAAGAGTAAAGAAGGACAATAGAGATCCCAGGAGAAGCTTTCTTTGTTTTTATTTTTGAACTACAAGCTATATAGGCAACATGGCATATAGAATGGCGAGACTGGGTAGAGACATGATACCGCCATTTACCGAAGAAGGTTGTATCATGAAGATAAAGAGGTGAAATTAGTTGCCAAGTTTCAAAAAGTGCCAGATCTTGCTAGTTTCTTTCCATTTTTCTGCAAGATACGTTTGAAATGAGTGATGTGAATTTGTTAGATGAGAACACGATAGAGAGCAAACTGAAGAAAGTGTTCACTAAAGGGCCCTTTGAAGCTTATGAAAAGCTCAAGAGAAAGAAATGAACTGGAAATTAGTGAACATCTATGCCAATAATTTCAAAAAGTTGGCAAGGCTGACAAAATATCCGAGAAGAGGACTAGATCAGACAGTAAATCTAGTTTTCCTGATGGGCTTCCCATACAACATATCTGTGGTGCTGCAACAGGTGCCTGGTGTAGAAAAGATGGACCTCTGCAAAATGATACCAGCTGTGAGGCTCTTGGTCAACAAAAGACTTTGAGAGCCCAGAACTGATGGAACCAAAAGAAAACAAAGGTCATATAGAATCACTGAATATTAGGCACTATAGATGTAGGGGATTACACCAAATTAGACACTGACATTGAAAGTAATGTGCTATAATTGTGAAAGATTGGGGCATATTACAAGATATTGCTCTTAGGCTCAGGGAAACAAGTAAGGTGGAGCTTCTGTGCTAGTAACTACCCAATCAACAAAACAAAAGTGCAGTAAGGTCAGACAGAGAAAGGAGGTAGTACCGCATAGGTCAATTTTCACCTACGAGTGGAAGTACCTGAAAGATATATCTCTGAATTATGATGAAATACCAGAGAGAATCCAAACAGAGGAAGAGGTTTGGATGAAGTCACTATAGTGCATGATGCAATGGGGAAGAGGGGTGGTGACTGAAGTGAAATCACCCAACAGCCTGTTTTTTGTATGCCATGACATATTTTGGATTTAAGACAAGTAGACCTAATACCCTTGGGAAAGGTATTAATCCGTCTCTTCCCTCCAGTTATGGGTTAAATAACAGGACAGATTGGGTTCTATAGCCTTGGTCAGCAACCAGTCTACCGCAGAAAGCAATAGCAACCTACTGCGAGATAATCTTCTGCCCAGTCAGTCATGTCTCTTTCGAGACATGATCGCCCAAGCGTGTATCACGTATGGCACTTAACTGACTGACTGCGACCTTGCAGATGATAGTGTGAATGCTGAACATGGAAGAGATAGAAATAAAACAACACCGATGCAAAGACCACAGAGAGAGGACAAAGTGATAACCTCGGCACAAGACTGGTCTTTTAGGATCAGATGTGGGGAACCTTTAATTTGAATAAAGAGAAAATGGAATGTCACTTACCTCGTGGTAGGGGAGAAGTAGCAGCAAAAGAAAGATATTGCGAAAAGAAAGAATTATAGGAAGGGAAAAAAAAGCAATAAAGCTCGACTGAAAATACAAGTGATTTTGTTTGTTCAGTTCATGTATAAAAGGTTATGAGAGAGTAAAACGATTTAAGACTAAGGAAGAACAATAAAGGTATTGGGTGAAGTTTATTTTTATTTTTTGGAACTACAAATCAGAAAAACAAAATGGACAGGATTCAGACAGAAGATGCCAATTGACGCGGCATTTAAAATTTTTGAAGATTATAGTTTATGGGAAAACAAGAAGACGGAATAAGTTTTGTAAGACAAGAAATTATTAACATAGAATTACAGTTACATTAACAGTAAAATAATGAAACCTGGTTATCAATCAAGGTACAAAAGTGAATAGCTAATTATAACCAATTTCCAATGTTTTATTTAGTACAACATTATTTAAATGACCTTAAAATTTCATTCTGAGCTGAGGTTACTTACACTCAAAAGAGTAATTTATATTTTTCAAGAGATTATAAATCACAATAGAAATAAACCTTTTTTGATATTGTAAAAATTAAATATCAACTATGTTATTTTTAAGCCACTAATTGATACTCCTAACAAAGATAATCATAATAAAAATACTATCTAAAATTGAAACTCTAAAAATTAAACTACAGAAGGATGCTGAAAATACTATACACAGAGCACATGAATAAAGTAATCTTAAGGAAAATAGAAACAAAGGACACATTCCAAATCAGAAAAAGACAGCTGAAAATTCTTGGACATGTGTGGAAGAGAGGTTAGAGAATTTAACAATCACTAAATATGTTCAAGGCAAAAGAAACAGCGGGGAGACAGCAGGCCACCTACCTGATGACCTTGTGCAAATGGATGACAAAATGAGATGGAGCAAAAAGACAAATATTGCCAAGAGTTACAAAGGATTAGAAGTTGTGGAAAAACATGATCACCTATATCCTGGTGAGATATAACACACAGAAAAATAATTTCAATCAGATCTTTGCACAATGTTTTAGTTAAAATTATTTTACGGAGTTCATGAATACATTATCATTTAACAAACAACTGGTATTAACGGCATATTTTCTTTGGATATATATTATATCATTAAGATTAAAAGGGTGAAGCTGTTGCAATAAGGCATTTAAGGACCATTTGTAATTGGTATTTGTTTTATCTTCTTCACATTACTCAAAATGTTAAATACTTACCCACTCAAAAGAAATTGGATACCCAAGTCTAAGAGGCATTTTAAGTTTTAAGCTATGAGATTAAATTTAATATTCTCAATAACCAAAATACTTTCATGTATTTTAAACCAAATTTAAATTGTTTGAAGCCCTTTTTTCTACTTATCAGTAAAATTTATAAATTTGTCCATATTGACAAATCTGTCAACACAAATTATTTGTATTGACAGATTTTTTAACAAAGATAATTATCTTTGTTAAAAAAAAGTCTTTCAAAAATGTACTTTTCTGAAACATTGAGAAAAATTAGCTGATTTACAGTTAATTTAAATTGAAACAAATAAATACTTTCCATTTAAAATATCAGAGAAAAGCATTATTTTTTAACCCATAGGCAGCATCTTTGATATGTTGTGTGACTTACTGACAACCCAATATTTGGGAAATTTAGTCAGAGGAACAGAACTCAAAGAAATTACTTGAATACAACCCGAGTGCCATTTCTTTATATAATTATTTAACTACACAGTAATCTTGAAAATTTAAGAAATCTAATATTTTATTGAATTTTAGGTACTGCGGCTTCATATTGTAGTCTTACTTATGAAAACGCTTATTAAGAAAATGTTAGAAAATTATCAATAAACTTTTAATTTAATAAAAAGGTACCTCTCTTATTGTTTGACAACATAGTGCATAAATGTCTATTTACAAATCAACACGTTTATGCACACACAAAATAAAACTAAGAATCATTTTTTAAAATACTGGAGGGGACATGTATTGAATTGTAGGCAGTTCTATTTATAAGTAAATATAGTTTTAATTTAATATCACTTGACTGATACAAATTAATACAGAATTTTAAAATACTTAAGTTCATATTATTCTAAATGAAATTTTTAAAAATAAAAATAATTCTTGTAAAAATTCATTAGTCAATTTTTCTTAAAGACAAGTGTCCATAATATTTTATTTAAAAAGATATTAAAAAGCTTTCCTAATTTTAAAAAAAAAAAAAAAAAAAAGTGTTATTTTTAGATCTTTTACTTTACTATTCAAAGCAGATTTTCTACAGTTAAGTGTCCTGTTTGACCAAATAATTCTTAATGATTTAAATTCTCTGAGGACTTGCCCTTTATAACAAATAAGCAATGCCAAACAGAGTTTCTCTAAAACTGAACAAAAATTAAATGAGCAAAGGAGAAGGGTAGCAGATGTTTTAAAAAGTTCTTTCAAGAATTTTCTGAAATAAATAACATTTCAAAATTAATTTATTTCTGAATAAGCCTCATAAGTTTCATTAAAATAAAATATGACAATTATCTAATGCAAGAATTTCCAATATTTCCCAATAGTATTTACATTATTTACAGTCTGAACAGTGTAAATTTTACACTGTTCAGATTGTAGTCGTCATCTTTATTACCATGTTTCAGCTATTGTACATGCTTGCCCTCTTCAGGTGCTAGGAATTTTGAACTGAACCCATTTATTTCAATCACTAGGGTATAATGTTCTCAATCCATGTGCGATGCCTCTTCCAGATGTCTCAGTATCAGTTATTTCTCTTTAATTCAACTCTCTGTAGCCAGGTATTGAAGTCCAAAAACTTCATACTGTTCTCAAGGACACATGGCCCAGTGGGTATAAGCATTGGTTAGTTCCACTGACTTGATCCAAAGAGTTGTGAACAAATAACTTAGAGAGTTGATTTAAAGGGAGATAACTACATGGCATCTGGAAGTAGCATCACACATGGAATGAAAACAATGGCCCAAACGTCGTAAACATGGCAATAAAAATGAGAGCAACAGTTCGAAGTTCGGACTGAACAGTATAAAAATTTAAGAATTTCAAAAAATATATATATATATATATATATATATATATATATTATTCAAAAATTTCTTTCCTTTTTTAAGGAATGTTTTTGGTGGGGTACCTACATCTACTCCTTGTTAATTGTTTTTAACTAAGTTTTTAGTGTGGAGAGACCTAAAAAGCCCATCAATGTTACAAGGGTTTCCATTCCAAAATTTTCTGAATACACAATGGATAAGAAAGCAGTTGAGTTGGGTATCATTTTCATAAACATGTTTTTTCTATTTCAATAAAAGAAAAAAAATGTACCAATATCTAATTTAGGCTAAAATGAATTTCGTTAAAAGTTGAAAAAAATCATAAGCACAGTAAAAAATTTAAATTTCAACATCTTTTTCAAGTATCAAGCATTAGATAAAGTGTGTGAAATAAAAATGGAATACTTTTGACTGAAAGAATCGTTTAAAAAGAGGAAGAAAGAAAAAAAAAGAGTGCACCGATTGACCCAATGATTTGTGTGGCTGATTGCATTTTTCAAGTTTTTAGTAGTGTTTCGGAATGGCACTGGAATCATTTTCTAAAATATGTATTATTCATTTCTGTTTCACAAATTCCAAGTTTAATTTAAGTTCATACTAAAATGACTTTAAGCCTAAAAAAGATTTTAAACAAATTTTTAAACTTTAAAAATTTGTGTTAAAAACTTGTGTAAAATCCTGTTTTTTTTTTCTTTTTTATTTAAAATAAAAAAATCTTTTTTTCTAATTATCCCTGGATCCTACTGTCACTTTTTCTTTTAAGTTCTATTTAGTAAATAATCTATTTTGTAGTTTTTCATTATCCAGAAACAAATTTGGCGTGTTTTTTTTTGTTTTTTTTTGTGGCAAAAAGGACATCCACATTATTTTAGTTTTACTTTTCTTCACGTTTTAATTTTAAAAAACGGCATTGAATTTTTTGTTTTTTTTGTAAATGAAAAATCACGAGTAAATTTATTTATTTATTTCCCGAAGGCCTTTTACCCCTTCAAATCTTTCCAAACATCCTTATTCCCGTGCAAATGTATATGCTGAACTCAAATCGATAATTGTTTATTGAAGAAACCTACCTATATTGATGTTAACAACAGGAAAAAAAAAAAAAAGAAAAAAGAAAAAAAAGAAAAACAAACTTTATCTCACCCCTTACCACGATTTTCATATCTGATTTAGTGCAGAATGACTGTAGGATGCTTATTTCGGCCTATTTACTTCCTTGTGCAATTACTACGCAATTTGTTTTGTTTCGGGACTCAATTTCCACTGAAAGTTGCTTGTATTTGCGTTTTCTTTCGGTTTTTTTGGGGGGGGTGGGGGCTGTAGAATTTTTTTTTTTTTTAAGAAAGTTAACTTTCAAATAGAAATTTAGGGTTATTGCGTGCTTTTTTTTTTTTCTTGGTAAGAAATTAAGAAAGTTGCGTGTACTTAATTTGAGAAGAAAGTTAACTTTCTCAAACATATGAAAATGGTGTCTGTTTGGGTTAGGGTTAGCATGTATTTTTTTTTCTTTTTTTTTGTGTTACGTATATTTAAAAGGTTAATTAAACTACACTCGTCACTAATTTTCATATATTTGAAAGTTTACTTTCGTCAGAAAAAAATTAAGTAAAACTACAATTATCACTTATTTTCATAAAAAAAAGGGAAAAAAAAACATGCAAATATATTTTGAAGGTTAAGTAAAACTACACTACACAGTATCACTTATTTTCATATAACTTTCTTCTGAAATAAAAAGAAAAAACACGCAATGCATTTGAAGGTTAATTAAACTACAACAGTACACTTATTTTCATAAATTTGAAAATTAACTTTCTTAAAGAAATATTTGAAATTTTTAACTATCTTAAAAAAAATTCTACAGCTCAAAAAAGGAGAAAAAAAGCACAAATACACGCAACTTTCAGCGAAAATAGAGTTCCAAAACAAAACAAATCGCGTAGTTAATTGCACAAAGGAAGTAAATAGGCCGAAAATTAGCTTACTACGCCTAAAATTATTCAGCACTGAATAACATATTTCAAACGTGGTTACGGGGTGAGATAAACAGCGAGAAGAAGATTGATTTTAACGACCAGTTAAAAATCAATAAAGATTTTATTCAATAAATAATTTAATTATCGATTTGAGTTCAGCATACATTTGCACGGAAATGAGGATGTTTTGGAAAAATTTGAAGGTGTAAAGGCCTTCGGGAAATAAATCAAAAATTTACCAAATCACGTTAGCAAAATTAATAAAATAAAAAAAAACATTGGTCATACTGTGCGCTTCTTGTGTAACTTCGTAAAAAAAAAAAACAAAAAAAAACTAACAAACAAAACTAATAGGAAAGTTCAATTTTGATATGAATCAATAAAATAAAAAATAAAAGGGACACACGAGAAGCCGCGAGGCCTAGAAGTCCTAACCTAACCCTATGAAAAATAGTAATGTAACACTTTCAAATGTTAAAGTTAGATTATATTTTCTTTTTATTGGTGGAAAAAAATATCATTTAATAATAATTAAATTTTAATATTTCAATGTCAAAAAGTTGTTAAGTTTTTATAAGGTAAACACTTTCCTTAATAAAAATAAAAAAATTAGTAATTGTTTATTTTTCATTTTTCTCGTAAATCTGTGAATTCTTACGACGAACAGCAAATAATGTTCAAATGCCAAAAAAAGGGAAAAAAAAAACCTGTTTCATCAGGGAAGAGAGAGTTATCCATCATCATCGACATTTTTATAACTGACTTCGTTAACCTACACTACACAGTACACACAAATTATAGATTTTTTTTTTATTAATGAGAAAAAAGAAAAAGTGAAATCAAATAATTAAAAAAAAACTTGTTATTTTTGGCTTTTAAACTTTTACTACAAGGAATTTTTCTTTACTTTCATTCACAGACTCAAACTAAAAAAACTTCCTGATAATTTTTTTTAGTTTGTGTGCGTGACTAAAAAAATCTGTGCAAAAAGTTTCTGTACGTCACAGTTCTTACAAACTTTGAATTGAAATCTCAATCAATCTTTTTAACTCTTAAATCAAAATAAAAAAAAAAAACTCTAAAACTGCTTTCAAACTACTAATTCAGCAGAACAATACAATAAAAATGAAATCCCAAGTGCAAAAGTCAGAAAAACTGCTTTAAGAAAAAAAAAAAAAAAAAAAATCATTTTTTTACCTAACAATTTGGAAGCTGCTAATTTCTCGTTCGTAAAGCTAAAATAAATACATTTATCACAATATCCTAAAATTGAAGGAAACATCTAACAAATAAGATTAAGTTCTTAGCTAGAATTGACATGTGCGTGCATTACCTTTATTTTTTTTTAAGGTACAATTGTCGATGAAGATGTATTAAAAAATTATGCAAAGTGAACAATACGTGTGTACTATATATAATTGAATTATATTATAGAAATGATTTATTTTAACTTAAGAGAGAAACCTGATAAAAAAAAGATCCATATCAAGCCGAAATAATGTTTCACATTCGAGTTGACCATTTTTCATTATATGACAAAAAATGCTTTCTTTCAAACTACTAAATCAGTTTTTACTTTTTTTTAGCTTACCGATTGTTGGTGAAATTTTAAATAAAACTAGAACAGATTGCAAAAAAGGAAATCACTACTTCATTTAATTTTTATAGACTTGCCAGTGTTTGTTTTTGCGCATTTTTTGAGAATTTTATAAAAATTTGAAAGGTGTTGTCATTTACTTACTAAGTAGGTAAAAATCATTACTCATTAACTAATTTTTGGGAATTTATTTTAAAAAAAAAAAAAAAAAAAAAAAAAATTTAGGAGAAAAAGACAAAAAGTTACATTTTTTTTTTTAAATAATTTAACATTTCATTTTCTCACATTTTAAAAGTTTGATAAAAATTTTAAAAAGCGCGTCAATTCGGGAACAGTAATAATTAAAATTTAATCTTTTTTCCTTTTTAAAGTAATTTAATTTAAAAAATATTCTTGGTTTGTTACTTTTTTTGTATAAGAACGTAATTCAAAAAAAAATTTCATGAAATTGGTAAAATTTTATTGTATTTTATATTCTTTTCACGAGCAGTAACAGGTTTTTTGAATTTGACAGATGCCTGATTTGCCTATTTTTGTAAAAAAAAAAAATAAAAAAAAAAAACGACAATAAAACTACAGTACATATTTTTGTTTACATTTTAAAATATGTTTTATACATAAAAAATATTGTTCTGAAACTTTAAAAAATGTGATTCATTTATTTAATTTTTAAGATCATAAGTACACCTCGTGGTAATTGTACTTTTCAAAATTTGGATTTTTTTTTCTAGTATTTTAAAATCTTTTAAACTCTTAAAAGATTTTAAAAGACTAGAAAAAAAATCAAATTTAAAGATTGTAGAAAAAACAGAAACAAATATTCAAGCATTAAATTCTAATCTGGTTGGAAACACTTGAACTCGCTCAAACGTTCATGAATTTTTCAAATATTCTTGTCCCCAGTACGTGTTACGGGAAGATAGCAGCACGTGATAAAATATCAACTAGAAACCTACACTTTAAGAAAAGAAAACAAAGTTTCCCCCAGTACAGTACATTTTTAGTACTTTTTACAATGAATGCCGTGAGATTGTTCTGAATTAATATTTTGATAAATAAATAATACAATTTTTTTGTGCGTAACTTGTTTGCAAAATCTTCGAAATTAAAATACTCTATAAAAAGTTAAATTTTTTTTAGAATATTTGACAAGGTAAAAAAAAAAAAAAATATCAACACGCTTAATTTTTTTTATTGTTTGCTACCGATATATTACAAATAAACTAAAAAAAAAAACTTAAAATAATTAAATCGGTATGATTATTTCATCAACCTGTTGTTTTGGAATTTTATTAGCTAAATAAAAAAATATTTGTTGAATAAAAATACTTAAACTTACGAATTTCAAAACTTTTTTTTAACAAAAGATAAGTAAATAAAACAAGTTCAAGAAAATTAGTGTTGCGTACAAAATATTTCAAACAAAAACAACTGCAATTAAAATTACATTGAATAATGGAAAAAGATAGATTAAATTAAAAAATATATTAAATACATTAAAAAAAAAGTTAAAAAGAAAGAAAAAAATTAACCTCTTCAAACTTGAGTTCATTGTAGTTGATTTCTTCGACAAATCCAATAGATTGATCCATGGTGGGTTAGAAATTGTTTTTGTTTTGAATCTAGAACAAGACTAGAGAGTCTCCCTCCTTATTACTATTATTTTAGATATATATATACATGAATAACTATTTACATGCATAAATGCCACCCTAAGTCGATGAAGAGAACCTCAACAAAGTGGGCAACATAGAACAAGATTTTTTAAATCCTTCGCCTGTAATAAATCGACATGAAAGGGAGATCACACCTCACCAACCATCAACATTGAAAAACTATAACAACAGCCTTCTACCTCTTGTAAAATTAGGGTTGATTCTCCAACCCTCTACTTGAAAGTTATACAAAGCTTCATCGACTCACTCTTATTATTTTTTTTATGATTCTCTATTTTACTCTCTATTTGAGTTCTTTTCCCTCCTACTACTACTCCTACTATTAGTGTCAAACATCAACCAGTTGTTTTCCCCACCACTACCACTTTTTGTGCATCTATTTCGCTTTTCTCTTTATACCCATTTCATTTTTTGTCTACCTTCTTTCCTCTAACTTTTAGACTTAAGAACAATAAATAATACAGTGCATATAGTTATTTTGCATATCATGTGATTTGTTTATCATGAACTTTAATTTCACGTTCCATTTTTAAATTAAAAAAGCTATTCAAGCGTAGGTTATAGCTGATAGCTCAACAATCAACATTCAGCTCTTCTTAACAGAGTGTAAGCATATGTTTTCTGCTTTCGCTAAACAATTTACTGCACTTTTTTGCTTTTTTCCTTTGAACTTTTAATATTTCTTGTTCCTTTTTTATGCTACAAAAAAAAAACAATGAAAGGGAAATGACTGGGACATTCCGGAAGTTATAAAAACCGGAAGCTAAATATTTGAAGACTCTCCTGTGAGAAGAAATAATATAAAGTAGGTATACAAAGGTATGGAAGGACGTTAGCGACATATTAGAAAACTTAGCAAGTGAAAAGGAACAAAGCATTTAGAATTGTATTTTTTATTGCTCGGATTTTTTTTACCTAAATAGAGAAATGTATTTTGCTTCCATTTCATTATTTAAATTGTTTTACACAATAGTTAAAACTGAAGTGTAACACCGACTAGATGTATGGATGGGCGTAATTGAAAAAAGATTATCTAAATCTTTTTAATGAAAATTACATCTTGTGGGTATTTTTTCTGTTATAATTCTAACTGGAATATGAAAATAAACTTTAAATTTAAAAAAATAAAAATAATTAAAAGCATCATAAAGAAATGATTATACCAAAGTACAGCCACAAGAAATGGATGTTTTTTTTGTTTGTTTGTTTGATTTTTTTCCCCCAAAAGAATGAAAAAGCCACTCCCTCTTAAATTAGGGAGCTCAAACAAGTTTATTAAACTGACGTTGTGTCAGGCATAACCGAACTCCCTACAATTTATTCCAGATCATAAGGTTGAAAGAATAAAAAACTCAAGAAACTGTTTCGTATGTATAAATAAATGAAAATTTATTTATCGAACAGCATAACATCAAATTGCATGTATGAAATGTTCTAAGAAAAATAGTAGTAAAGAGTTTAAAGAATTAAAAGTTGGTTCGTTTTAGCGAAATGTGATTTTTGTACAGATAAAGATAAGTCTATGCTTTCGCTGAGTGTATCAACAAAGTAGTAGTAGTATCTTGTTCCTCTCTTTCTTTTGTGCTGACGGCGATTAGATGAAACGGAAGAAGTGATAAAGAAAATAGCAAGAGAGAAAGTGAGAGAGGTACGAATGTAGGTCGCCGAGGCGTCCTGATTATTTTCTTGCTACATTATGCTAAACTAGGTAGAGTGAGATAAAGACACCTCTCTCTCTCTCTCTCTCTCTCTCTCTCAACCGACCGAAAAATGTGAAATATGTAGCCAACTTGGTCACGTGAACAACTCTCAATGCCGAAAACTCATTTTTGAATGGGAAAAAAAATTGACACAGGTCATTGAGAGCTCAATTAGTCGTTTTCCGCAAATTGCTTTCTTTTCATTGGTTAATTAATATTTTCACACTAGCTCGCGAATTTTCAAACAGTGAAGAAAAAGAAAATTCTTTTTATTTTGTATTCGCTGCACTATCTTTCACAATATTTGCCAAAAATCAGTGAATTAATATCCAATTCAAACAAAATTTTCAGTACTTATTTATTCATTAATTATGTACAGAAGACGTTATTTTGTAGCGGATAAGAAATTAATTAAAATCAACCTTCTTCACTCTTACAAAAATTCACAATGACGTGTGAAGTCCTGGTTTTTCCAAATAGAAAAAGGATTGACCATGTGCTTAACAAAAAGTCGAAACCAGATTTCGCAAGTAGGTGTTAAAATGTTTTTGACCAATGGGGGCGACTTGTATGATTTGGAAGTACTTGGCGATCCAGTGCGAAATTCAAAAAGACTATATAAATAACCTCGGCGTCAGTCAAGACACAGAGATGGGAGCAGTGAAAGAGAGACACACATCTAAAATGTAACTTCAAACTTCAAGCGACCCGGACATTGTCCTCTTTCTCCTTCTCCTTATCTCTTTTAACAATTACTACCTTGAACATTTTGTACGAACTCTTGATACCTTAACTTTCTCAGTGAACATTAATTTCTACGAATTTTTGTGAGTCCTCCTTTTAATAAATTTCTATTTTAACATGAAAAATGTATATTCAATTTTTACATTATTTCAACACTATTCTACACATGTCCACATATTCCAACCTGTCGACAACCAACCTTCTGATAATAATTCTGATGATGATAATTCTGGATAACCTTGTAAGCTGTAGGGAGTTCGGTTAAGTCTGACACAAGGCCAAATCAAAGAAACATTAACCAGCTCCCCACGGCTACAATTTAATCAAAAAACATTCTAAATCTTTGTAGAGGTGGTTGTTCTTCCCACTCCCAGCATTTTTTTTTTTTTTGATATTTTGCGTGTAGCTTTTAATTTTGGAGGTGATCGCAAACTTTTTTTAATTACATGAAAAAAAACCCTGAAGATCCTATTTCAGTAAAAAAAAAAAAAAA